>JAZKJV010007870.1:600000-817609 GCA_037367405.1 Ottelia alismoides | reverse complement strand
AAGGGGGGGGAAAGAAAAAGAAAAGAGAAGAAAAAAGAAGAAAGACAAGAAAAAAGAAAGAAAGAAAAGAAAAACCAAAAAAAGAAGAAGAAAGAAAAAAGAAAGAAAGAAAAAAGAAAAGAAAAAGGGAAGAAGCTGCCATCCCGGTTTGAACAACTTCTTATTGGTTATTTGCTGAGGGTGCCCAAGTCTTCGTCTGTGTAAGAGAGGAGGTTCTGGATGCTCTCGGGGATTTCACATGTGATGTTGCCCCGCTGGAAACAGGCAAGTGCTATGTGAGGGGCCTCTCTCCGGCTCAAGAGGAGTTGCTGCTTGCTCGGAAAGTCTCGGAGGTGGTGGCTTGGAGAAGGATGCGTTTCGCCGATGGAGAAGGACCTCTTAGGTCGTTCACGGTGGCGCGGGTCACATGTGTCCCTTTCCTCTCCCGGTCGGTGGTGGTTCTCGATGGTGCACTTTCGGAGCTTGGGAGGGTGGTCCGGATACTTTCAAATGGTACCTGCCCATGCTCTGATCCTCTGTCCACCTTGGTTCTGATTGAGTCCACCATTGAGTTGGGGACAACTGTTTCCTGCAAGCTCTTGATCGGGCGGGCCGCCTTCTGCCTCTTGGTCTTTTTTTCTAAACCCTCCGTCGTCGCCGCTGTCTTCTCCGGGGAACACCTGCCCCTCCACGTCAGCGACGGTTTTCGACTCTTCGGGTAAAGCAACGGTTCTTGGGGAAGCGAAAAGTTCAGAAGCTGGAGGGTCTTTTCCGAAGGGACGGAGGAGCAGGCGATTTCTCGGGATCTTGTTTTCTTTTCCCAGAAGATTTTCCTGGTAATTGCTACGTACAGCTGTGGTTCACATGTGGTTGTTAGCGGGTGGGCGACGCACGATTGTGCGGATCCGGTACTCGGGTTGGTCCTTTTTCGGGTCCTTAGATCCGGATATGCGGGCAGAGTTGGGGCCGTTTCGGGTGCCTCTCACTTGGGTGGTTTGTGGCTTGGTTTCGTAAGCCAAGCGGTAAGCCCACCGAGCTTCGGGTTCTTTTTCGCGGTGGTGGTGTCGCGCACTCTGCTCCCTTTCGGGAGCTCTCTCTTTCTGTTGGAGCTCTTTGCTCGGTGGACCTCTTCCCGGGCAAGGCGAGGAAGCTCTTGGGGTTCCCTTCTAGTCGGGCGACCCTAAACTCTCTAAAGGATGGCTTGACAACACTGGTTTCGAGGGGCATTGGGGTGGTTTCTGGACCCAGCTCGTCACTTGACTGGTCTTCAGCTGGCTTGTCCAGTGAAACCCTTTAGGGAGAACTGCATCGTTTTGTCTCAGGCAACAGACAATGGCTTTGGGGCGTTATTTGAGGCTGAGCTTCCGGCGGGACAACTTTTGGCCCCTGATGTAGGCATAGCGAGGAGATGCGCCAAAAGGTATAGAAGGTGACGACGTATCAATGCCTGTAACTTGCCGGTTTCGGACTTCAAACCTTCGGTTGCGGCCTTGGAGAGGGTGCTCCGCACCTTTGGATCTGCGGCTAGTTACCAATGTAGGTTCTTACTTGGAATGTGAGAGGTTTGGGGGACCAAGAAAAAAGAGAGGTTATGGGATTAAGATTCGCAGAATGGGGCTGTGATGTAGTTCTTCTCCAGGAAACAATGCTCTGCTCCTACTTCGTTCCTACTTGGCATTCCCTCGAAGCTGGTTCCCTATCAAGCTTCAAAACAATTGATGCAATTGGTCTGCTGGAGGCTTGTTGACAGCCTGAAGGGACTCTACTTTGTCATTGGTTTCAGAACTAAGGGGAGTACACACAGTAACTGTGGTTCTTGAGAGCACTCTTTCCGATGTAGTGATAGTTATCACTAATGTCTACGGATCGTGCTTGCAGAGTCGTAGGGATGAGATGTGGGCAGACATTAGAGCTGTGAGGGTGGCTTTTCCTGACAGTGCTTGGCTCCTAGGGGGAACTTCAATGTCACTCTTCTTTTGTTGGACTGCCCTAGGTGGGGGGGGTGGGCAGGATCCAAGTTTTGAGGCCTTTGTAGATCTAATTGATGAGTTGTAGCTTGAGGCCCTTGACGCGTCTGACACGAGATACACTTGGAGGAACTCGGGTTCTCGGTCTAGGCACACATCCGCTGAACTTTTGGAGGCTTTCCCGCATTCATTTTCTTCATCCAGGCCTCGTACAAAATTGAGCCACACACCCTTGATGTGGGATGCGGGTATATCGAGTCCTTACAGAGGTTTCTTTCGCTTTGAGCGGGTCTGGTTACAAGGGGATTCTTTCAGAGATTGTGTCCAATCTGTGGTCTTCTTTTGTGGTGACTGGTTCTGCCGCGGCTTGCCTGTCCAAGAAACTTGTTTTGCTTCAAAAACATCTTTGCGCATTCAAGAAGGAAAGGCGGGAGGCTGGTCTGGCATGCAAAACTACGACGGAGGCAGAACTTGCCTTGCTTGACGGATTGGAGGATGAAAGGCAGCTAACCGTTTCAGAGCTCGAGCAAAGAGTGGCGGCTTAGAAGATTATCCTTGCTGAAGACAGGAAGAAAGTGACTGGATGGAGGCAGAAATCTAGAGTGACTTGGCTAAAAGAGGGGGACGCGAACGCATCTTTTTCCACATGGTGATTAGTGGGAGACGCTGTTGAAACTTTATTCGCTCCCTCGTGGTTGGCGATGAAACTTTTGAGGGGAGAGAGAAGTGGGAGCTGCAGTCGCGAGTCACTTCCGTTTGTTCTACTCTATGGCCCTGGATCGGCCATAGAGGTGAAGTGGCTTGGGAGCGAGCCGCCTCTCTGACGCATATGCTGCACAATTGGTTCAGAGTGTCACTTTGGAAGAGGTGAAGGGTGCGGTGTGGGTTCTGAATGCTGATGGTTCCCCGAGATCAGATGACATCCCGGGGTCTTTCTTCAGGGAGTTCTGGCATGTGCTGGGGGTAGAGGTGTTGGAAGTGGTGGAGTTTTGTAGATGCAATGCAAGATTTGACATGATCAATCGGGCCCTCATTTTCCTTTTGCCGAAACATTAAACGTGCGAAAGGGTGGAAGACTTCAGGCCAATCGCCTTATCTAATGCGATCTATTTGATTGTAGCAAATATTTTTGTGATCAGACTAAACAAGGTAATGGACCACATCATTTCTCCGCTCTTGTCAGCTTTTGTCCCGGGAAGGCGATCTCAGACATTCTGGTGATGTCCACTGAAATCATTGGGGATTAGAAAAGGACCAAGCAGAAAGGGTTGCTCTGGAAGATTGATTTCACAAAAGTGTATGATACAATGGACTGGAAGTTTCTTTGGGCAGCTATGTCTAAGCGCGATTTTCTAGACATTTGGGTCTCTTGGATGAAAAGGTGTGTTACCACCACCTTCTTCGTGGTCCTCGTCAATGGACATCCGGAGGGAGGCTTCTTCCAACCTCAACGTGGAGTCAGGTAGGGGTGCCCTCTTACTCCCCTTCTTTTTGTTATTGCTGTAGATGTGCTGGCTTGTATGGTTGAGCGTGTCATGGATGGGGGTTATACTGTGGGCTTCTCTGTTGATGACATCTCCATCCCCCTACTTCAATATGCTGATGACACAATCCTCTTCATTGAAGGCGGGAAGGATGAAGCGAAGGGCATGGATACCACTTTGGAGCTCTTTGGTGAACTCTCGGGCTTAGTGTTGAATCTTGACAAGTCCACGGTTGTTCCTTTGGGAGGTTTGACGAAGAGGCGCAATCTTGTAGTGCTGAACCTTGGTCTCCTTGCGTTTCCCTACATGCGATTCCCTCCCTCTGCAGTACCTTGGTCTCCTTGCGTCAGGTAGAATCAAGCTGGCAGATTGGTTCCCAATTATTAAGAAGATGGAGAACAAGCTTTCGGGCTGGAAGGACAAGTTTTTGTCTCGGGGAGGTCCACTAGTTCTTCTGAGGGCGGTCCTCGAGGCTTTTCCGATCTACTTCATTTCTTCTCGTATCCTGTCGGCCGGTATTCACAAGGCTGGAGAAAATTATGAGACGATTCCTTTGGAGCAATGAATAAGGGTCTACTTCTTAAGTGGGTTGGCAGGCTGTGGGGATTAAATGATGACCTTTGCTGTAGTTTACTTCGGCGAATCTATGATGCGCATCAAGTTGGGCAACTGAACCATCTCAGGGGCGGCCATGTGTCTTCTTTTTGGAAAGGAATTATTTCGGTCATGGCACAATTTTACTATCTTTTTAAACCGATGCTTGGAGATGGGCACTCTTTTGCTTTTTGGACATATGAATGGATGGGTGATGGACTGCTTTGCGACAGATTCCCTCGCCTCTTTGCTTTGGCTGGTGACCGTACAACTACTATGGTTGACTGGTGGGACAATGGGAACTGGATGCCCTCTTTTATTGCAAACTTCTCTGACCATCGTCTGGACGAATTCCTTGCTCTTTTGGAGGTACTGAGCCAACATGGCAGACCTTCTCTCGGCAGAGACCACTGGGTTTGGAAGGACAGTTTCTTTTCGGTGAAGAAAGCTTATGGAGCGATCTGCAGACCACCTCCTTCAAGAACAAATGTAATTATCATAGATTGCAACCTAATTTGGAAACTAGGACTACCAGGGAAAATTAGTTTTTTCTTGTGGTTGTTCAGGAGAAAACGAATCATGACAAGAGATCGCTTTACCAGATTGTTTGCGAACATGTCCAATTCCTTTCTGCTCTACAACTCCCAGGTGGAGACCATTGCGCTCCTCCTCTTCAACTGCTCCTTAACTTCTCAGATTTGGTCTGCTTCCAGTTTGAATTGGATTAAAACTCATAGCATGGAATTGTTCTGGAACTCGCTGGTGGATGTCAAGAATAGAAAAAGGAAATCTTACAACCTTTAGCGCTTATCTGGGCAATCTGGTTCGCTAGAAATGATATAATCTTTTCATCACAATGCTTCTACTGCGAAAATGTAGTTTCCCATTCCATGACTATAGTAGAGTCTTGGTTGCTGTAAGTACCCCTTTTCTTGCTTTTTAATAAAATGGAGCGTACACCATAGCGTGTTACCCCCGTCTTTGACTAAAAAAAGACAAAGCAGATGTTTCATCCCTAGGTGCCTTCAAAGGTCCATCACCCATCGTCAAGATGGATGGAATAAATTATGAGCTATGGGACATGCAGTTCATGAGCCTAATGCAATGTAATGGCAATAAGCATATCCTCATGTAGGAGGAGCCAAGCGACAAGACTGGGGTTAATGCCTCATGAGAGGCAGACGACGCTTATGCGCGTGTGTGGCTATTTGGCACTATGTCAATGGAGATAGCCAACGATATTATGAGTCAGCCTACTGTAATGGCTATGCGGGACATTCTCGCTGCTACATATTCCCCGACGAAAAATGAGTCGAAGATACTGTAACTTTAGCATGATATCTTCACGTCGAGGCAGAATGGACGTCCTCTTCATGCCCTTTACACCTCTCTGAGGGGTATGCTTGAGAAGCTGCTTGGTTTTATTCCCTTAACTGCCACACCAGAGCAACTCAAGGCATATAGAGATTCAATGATTTTGACCAGAGTTTTCCGAGCATCTCTTTATCCTGCATATGACGCTGCTTGGGCACAGATTCTCACGGATGCCACCATACCTCTAATGGAGGAGGCATATCACAGATTAAGCATTCTCTCTATACCTCATGGTGGTACTCATCAGTCTCATACCTCTTCAGCTATGGCTGCATCTCTTGGTAGAGGGGGGGGGCAATGCAGTACCATGGTCATGGTAGCTGTGGCAGGGGAAGGGGTAGTTGACCGTCAGTCGTGCACCTACTGCCATAGGTCAGGTCAGTATGAGGAAACATGCTACTGTAAGCATGGGTTTCCTGCTTCAGCACATGTTGCATAGCAGACTCAGTAGGCTGGTAGTCCATCACCTGTATCTGATCATAGGTTCGATGAACTTGTAGCGCAGCTCAGAGAGATTATGCCTGCTCCTAGATCAACCAATTCTCTTTCACGATCCTCATAGGTAGCTGCTGCTTTAGCATCAACGTCTACATCAGGTATAGCCTATGCTCTTACTAGTTGTTACAGGGCAGATTTGTCAGAATGGATTATGGATTCAGGAGCATCTCATCATCTTTGTGGTGATAGAGGACAATTTAGTACTTACAGTTCAACTCAGTCATGGAGATCGGTGGTAATAGCAGATGAGACACATTTTCCCAT
This sequence comes from Ottelia alismoides, assembly GCA_037367405.1. NCBI lineage: Eukaryota > Viridiplantae > Streptophyta > Magnoliopsida > Alismatales > Hydrocharitaceae > Ottelia > Ottelia alismoides. The sequence continues at coordinate 811,449 of JAZKJV010007870.1, read as the reverse complement.
CATTGGTCAGGGGAGGTGTAGTTAAATCCCGCAATGCGACTTCAGAATGTTTTTTACGCTCATGAATTTTCTATGAATTTACTTTCAATTAGTCAAATCACCAAGGATTTACATTGTCGTGGCATATTTGATCCTTCTCTTGTGTTTCAAGACATTCTTACATGCATGGTGATTGGATCTGGCTGTGAGCAAGGTCTTTATAGATTGGTGCAATCCTCATATGCTGGTGCTTCTTCTCTTCACACTGGATCCATTTCTCCTTATGTGTGGCACCTTCGATTTGGTCGTCTTCTTCTGCAAAAGCTGTGTCATGTTCTCCCACAGATTTCTCCTTGCTCTACTTTTCAATGCGAGGCCTGCCAGCATGGGAAGCATCATCGATCTACATTCCAAAGTCGTCAGGATCGAAGTAGTCATAGTCTTTTTGAGTTGATTTATTTTGATATTTGGGGTCTGAGTCGTGTCCTGGACTATCAGGGGCATAGGTTCTATCTTGTCGTTACTGATGAGTTTTCAAGATTGTCATAGGTCTTTCTTCTTAAAAACAAGTCTGATGCTGGTCCTGTTATTCAATCTTTTAGTAATGAAATAAGGAAAAATACATAAATACCCCCGAGGGTTTTTTCTCTAGGATTTATGTATTTTTCCTTTTGTATTCTTTAGGGTTTTTTCTATTTATAAGAAACCCTAGCCCTATGGAATAGATATCTCATTCATCTCTCTTATCCTCATGGTATCAGAGCAACGGTCCTAGATCGAGGTTCTGATCTAAAATCCCCACCACCACCTTCATGCCTCGCAAAAGCCTGCGCGAGCCCTCTTCCCCGAATTAGGGCCTCATGCAAGGCCCTCCAATTGCCTCCAGTGCAACTGCTCGACCCTAAAGGAGCATCTCCAACACCTACTGTTGCTGCTGGAACCACCTATGGAGGCTCGCTAGTGCCGCCAGGGGCCACAAGCCTCCCGCCAGCGCTGCCCAGTGCTTCCAAGAATCCAAATCTGCTGTTCTTTGAGGTTTTTTCAGCCATTCTTCAAGGGCAAAGGTGAGTTATAGGGTATTTTCTAGCCTTTTTATGCATCCTTAGTTGATCACGAGGTCTTCTTTCTATTTTAAGACCACCATGACCCATTCTTCTACCAAGACAAAGCCCTTGGCCATGAATATTATGGCACAGGGCACTACTATCAAACTCAAGTGCACAGAAAATTACGTGCTCTGATCTCAATCTTTTTTTTTTGAAATCCAGAATCATGGGAGACACTCGTAGGTGCACGCCCCAAAAATTTTATTCAATAGGAGGAGAAAAGAAAGTGAAAGAAAACAACCACGCCCCGAAAAAACGAAGCCCTTACAATGCCCAATCCACCACCAGGTTTTTAGCAAAAATCGTCACATTCTCCCGATAGAACCTTTGGCCCGAGAACAGTAAATCATTCCTACTCCACCAAATCGCCCACAGAATGGCGAAAGGATAAAGCACCTCCTTCACCGGCCTCCCCTTTATTGCCTGAAGCGAGATCCAGAAAGCCGGGAGATCGCTCGTGTTGCACCAATCGACCCCAGCCCCCTGCCACACCTGCAACACCCTGGGGCACCAGAAGAAGAGGTGCTCCACGGATTCAATCACCGCATTGCAAAGCACGCACCTATCGGAGATGCCACCTAAAAGCCTGGCACACCGATCCCTCGTCATGAGCCTCTACCTCCTGAGCAGCCACAAGAAGAAGCCAACCCTCTCGGGGAGCCTGAGAGCCCACATAAAAGCACAATCCCGGACAGCAGCCTCCGACAGCGACGACGGCGGCCGAGAAATAGCCCCAAAAGCCTTCTTAACTGAGAACGGGGCCTCCCGCCAACACCAATGGTCACGCCCTCCGGAGGGCGACCCACCTCCCTTACAGTATCGAGAAAGCCAAGAACTCCTCCAACCTCCGATCAGAGAAATTCGCAGCAAAGCTGGGGCACCAATTCCATCACTCCAGCAGGCCGCCACCGAGCACGACTTATCCTCAACCAAAGCAAAGAGCCGCGGGAAGCGAGAGCACAGCGCCCCCCCCGCCCAGTCATCCGTCCAAAAGGAGAAAGACTCTCCCCTACCAAGGACCGGCCTGAAAAGCGTGGAATTCCTCAAGAACACGTCCACGACCCCCCCTCCAGAAAGGGGTGGGAGAGGCCACACGGGAGACCTGCGATGGCAAGCCCCCCCCCCCCCCCCCCCACGTCATAGATCCTCCGCACCACGGTACTGCACAGATCCTCCCTCGGCCCCCACAGCCTGCTCGCCCACTTAAGCAACAAGGCGTCGTTCATATCCTTGATGGACTTCACCCCCAGCCCACCCTGATCCTTTCTGCAAGTAATATCCTCCCACCCCACCAAGTGGATCCCCCTCGACCCTCCCCCCTGCTTCCCCCACAAGAACGCCCACATACGTTTCTCCAGCCTAGCCTTGATCCCCTTAGGCATCCTTCGGTTGGAAAGAAAATAAACCGGAATAGACGAAAGGACCGCCTTCAGCAGGACCAGCCGGCCACCCCTCGAGAGAATCGCGGACTTCCAACCAGCCAATCTCGCCTCCACCTTCTCCACCACCCTCAGCCAATCCCTCAACCGCGTCCTCCCCACACACAAAGGCATCCCCAAGTAGTCCAACGACAAAGAGGAGCATGCCGACCCCAAGGCCGCCGCAAACTCGCCACTGCTCTGAGCCGCAAGGCCGAAGGGAACGAACTTGGACTTGCAATCGTTCTTGAACAACCCGGACAACTCGCCAAAGATCTCCAGAGCCAAGGCCATACCCCTCGCCTCATCAAGCCCCCCCTCAATGAAGAACAACGTATCATCCACGTATTGTAAGATAGGAACCATCACATCCCCCCTGGAGTATCCCTTCGATATGCCGCCATCGACCACACGAGTCGCAAAATTGGATAAAACATCAACCACCAGAATAAAGAGCATGGGTGCCAGAGGGCACCCCTGACGTACCCCCCTTCGAGGATGAACCAACTCCCCCTCCAGGCGGCCATTCACCATACAAGAGAAAGAGGCAATGGTGATGTGTATACTTGCTACATACAGACAGACAACTACTTCATTGTGGCCCACTCTCTGGTGTTCGTATGAGAACTGGCAGACATACAACTACTTGGTTATCAACTGGATGACCAATAGTGTTGAGGCTCACATTGCCTCAAATTTTCTTTACAAAAATACGACCAAGGAAATGTGGGAGGATCTTGAGCAAACATACTCCCAGAAGAAGACGAAGTCATGCATTGCAGACATTTACAGGCGAATATGGTTGGCATCACAGGCTGATTCCACCCTCATCGAGTACTAGAGGCATCTCTCCAGCATGTATGAGGAGCTTGCAATATTCCAACCCTCATGTTGCATCAAACAAATACATGAGCGTTCTGATTGGCGGGTATACTGCTTTCTTGATGGCATGCATTCTAGATACCATGCAGCAAAGGATCAATTTCTTATATCAGACACACTGCTGACAATGAAGGCCATCTTTAGCCGACTTGAGGAACTCGAGACATCGGCTGCCAGGCCTCCCGTCTTACCTTCAACAAAGAACTTTGCACACATCTTCTCATCTGGACGAGGAGGCATATACGTCTTACGAGGATGACACAGTCGTGATCCAAGTCGTGGCGTGGACGGGAATCTGGACGGGGCCGTGACTTTGACCGTGGCCGTGGGCGAGACTCTACTGTACCATGCACTCTCTGTGGTAGGTGGAACCACCCTACTGAACGATGGTGGCAGCAGTTTGGCGTACCTTCTTATCACGTCAATAATGCCTATGATGTGGAAAAGGCATTGCCTAAACAACCTCCAGTAGTAAGACTGTTCATCTTAGTGACGCTGATTACTCCCGCCTGATGCAGATCTTTTCAAACTCCAAGGCCTACTACCACTAGTAACACTACCACTGCCAAGGTTGCAGAAAGCGGTAGTCGGTACTCGGTCGGTGGGGTCACTGACTAAGGATTAATCGGCAGTCAGACGACTAATCGGATTTAGTCGGCCATTAATCGGTTTTGATTTTTTTATTTATTTTTAATATATAAATCATTTTTTATACATATATTCTTATATATTTGCAATATAAATCATTTTTTATACATATATTCTTATATATTTGCATAGATTTGAACATTTTCTATACTAATATAATGAAACAAAAGGAGTAATTGACTTTAAATATAACATTAAGCATATTAAAATAGGTTTGATTTTAAAAAAAAAGCAAAAAATAAAAAAGATAAAAAACCTCTATGTAAAAGTCGGCCGAGTAGTCGGCCGACTAGGCAGACTAGTCGGCCCGATTAGTCGGGTTTACCGACTAATGGCCGACTAGGCCTAGTCGAGTCGGCTACCCCCCGACTCGACTAGTCGGACCGAGTAGTCGGCCGACTTTTACAACAGTAACCACTGCTGCTCTGGCTGCTCCTTCTGGTACTATAGCCATCTTTGCTGTCACTCCCGCTCCATTTTGGATTATTGATTCCGGTGCCTCTACTCATCTCACTGGAGAAGGTAGTCTGATCACCTTTTCCGTACCATCTACCTTTGTGAAGTCAGTTCGAGTCGCTAATGGGACTCACTCACTGATCACTACCTTCGGAACTATGGAATTCTCTCCAAGCTCCAACTTTCTGGGGTTCACTGTGCTCCTGATTTTCCTCTTAGCTTGTTGTCCATTCACAAGCTTTCTGTTGAGCTTCATTGCCGTGTGATATTTGATGAGTCTTATTGTTATTTTCAGGACATTCGGACGATGCATATTTTTGGTGGGGGTCATGAGAAGAACGACCTATATTATCCTGACATACCCTCGGATTCCAATTTTGTTGGTGCTGCGTCCATCTCCCAAGATCTGCTCCTATGGCATCTGCGCCTTGGGCATCCCTCTGCCAAGGTCATCTCCATGATGTTTCCTGAACTCTCTGCTCTGAAGCCCTTCTAGTGCGAGGGTGTGAGTTCGAGAAACACCATCGAGCTTCATTTCCTGTTCGTACCGAGTTCCATAGTATTGCTGCTTTTCATCTTGTTTATTGTGATGTTTGGGGACCTTGTCCGATCCACACATTAAGTGGTCGTTGCTATTTTATAGTTTTTGTTGATGATTATAGTCGATCTTCTTCGGTATATCTATTAAAGGAGCATTCATAGATTAATTAAATTGTCAGAAATTTCTTTCAATATGTTAAAACATTCTTCTCTAGCATTGTTAAGATCGTTCGTACTGACAATGCTCTTGAGTTAATCCAACAAGACTTGACCTCTTTCTTTACGTCCCAGGGAACTGCTCTCCGAAAATCATGTCCATATACCACAACAGAATGGTATAACTGAGAGGAAACTCTGATACTTGCTAAATGTTGCAATATCTCTTCTTAATCAAATGAATGTTCCGAAACCATATTGGGGAGATGCTATCCTTACTGCAGTTTATCTCATCAATCGTGTTCCTTCGTCTGTTCTAAAAGGGGCAACTCCATTTTCCTTACTTTACCTTACTGAGTCTTCTTTTCCATTACCTCTGCGAATTTTTGGTTGTATTGCCTTTGTTCATAACTTTCATGCAGCTGACAAATCGTCCTCTTGTGTCATCAAATGCGTCTTTCTTGGGTACTCTCGTACCCAGAAAGACTATCGTTGCTATGGTCCTATTGGACGTCGATACCATGTGTCTGGTGATGTCACTTTCTTTGAGCAAACAAGTTATTTCACACAGACTATGAGTGACATTCCTCTGGACCTCCCTCATCCACCAATCGTCTATACTCGCTAGTATACCTCTATACCTTCTACACCTGTGTCTGTACCCTTGCCTATCCCTTTTATGGAGGATGATATGACCACTTCGAGTGCTCCCACCACTACTGCCCCCAAGGTTGCAAAAATCGGTAGTCGATACTTGCTCGGTTGGGCCACTGACTAAGGATTAATCGTCAGTCAGGCGACTAATCGGAGTTAGTCGGTCTTTAATCGGTTTTGAATTGTTTAGTTATTTTAAATATTGAAATCATTTTATACATATATTCTTACATATTTACAAATATTTGTACATTTTTTATGATATCATGATGAAAGAAAAGAAGTAATTGAATTTGAATAAAATATAAAGAATATTAGAATAAGTTTGCTTTAAAAAAGTAAAAAATATGGTATCTCCAAGCAAAAATTGATTGATTGGTCGGTCTAGTCGGAATTAAGCAATACTCGGTCGGTCACACCACCGACTAGACTAGTCGGACCTACTAGTCGGGCCAATCGGGGAATATACTCGAGGAACTTCCTATAGCTCTATGTAAGCAAAAAAGACAATGTACATATCATCCCATGTCACATTTTACTTCTACAGATGGTTTATCTAGCTGTGACAAGAGATTTGCAGATGCTCTAGATGCTATTTCTGTTCCAAAAGATCATTTCAGTGCAATGCATGATCATGGTTGGCGACAGGCCATGGATGAGGAGATGGATGCACTTACCTCCAGGGACACATGAGATCTTGTGCCGTGCCCCCCGGGAGTTCGCCCTGTGGCTTGTCGATGGGTCTTCACGACCAAACAGTCGCTTGATGGTTCTATTGACAGGTTGAAAGCCAGACTTGTTGCCAAAGGTTTCACACAAAACTTTGGAGTTGATTATTTTGAGACTTTCTCGCCCGTTGCCAGAATGGGGTCGATACGTACCATTCTCTCTGTTGCTGCCAACAAGGCTTGGCCCATTTATCAACTTGATGTGAAGACCGTCTTTCTTTATGGTGATCTTGAGGAGGAGGTCTACATGATGCAACCACGGAGTATGTAGTCGAGGGGGAGCATGTATGTCGACTACGCATGGCCATTTATGGCCTAAAGCAGAGCATTGAGACATGGTTTGACAGATTCACTACGGAGATCAACACACTTGAATTTCAGAGGACAACATCTTACTATTCTGTCTTTGTTAGACGATGGTCTACTGGCACGATCATTCTTGCTGTCTATGTTGATGATATGGTTGTCACAGGAGATGATGTTGACGATATTCAGGAGACCAAAACCTTCCTCCAGAAGGTCTTTGTCACGAAAGACCTCGGTTAACTTTGTTATTTTCTTGGCATCAAGGTAATACACACTACAAAGGGGCTCCATCTTTCACAGCTCGATATTCTGACTGAGGCAGGACTATTTGGATGCAAGCCATCTGGCATCCCTGCTGAAGTGAGAAAATATTCAACCCTTATTGATCCAGCTTTTGAGGATGCAACATGGTACAAAAGCTTAGTGGGAAAATTACTCTATCTCACTGTTACTAGGCCAGATATCTCATATGATGTGAGCAGAGCCAATCAACATATGGAGAAGCCTCTTTACAGTCACTAGCATGATGTTCTTTTGATCATTCGATATTTGAAGGAATCTCCCAGATGTGGACTCTTCTATGGTGTGAACGGGCGCAATAATATCTCCGCCTACACAGATTCTGACTTTGCTAGCTCTCCCGAGGACCGTTGATCCACTACAGGATACACCATGTTTGTTGGAGATATCCTTGTCACTTGGTGAAGTAAGAAGCAGACAGTGGTCTCCAGATCCAGTGTGGAAGTAGAATACATGGCAATGGCTCAGGCCACCTGTAAGATCACAAGACTTGCCTCTTTCCTAACAGAGCTTGGCGTGTCACTCGCCACTTTTGTACCCTTATACTGCGACAACAAGTCTGCCACGTACATCGCCACTAATCCAGTTTTTCATGAGCGGACAAAACATGTTGGAGTTGATTGCCATTTCATTCGTGATGCAGTACGAGGAGGACGAATCAACACTCCACACATCTCCATCGAACTTCAACTTGCAGACATCTTCACAAAGGCTCTTCCAAGGAAGCGCCTCATGTATTTGGTATCCAAGTTGGGCATGATCGACAGATATGCTCCAACTTGAGGGAGAGTGTTAGAGTTATTATACTTACATTTATATTCGTAACCCTTCGGGTTTCGTAACCCTTAACCCTTCATGTTCCATAACCTTTAACCCTTCGGGCTCCATAACCCCTTGGGGGTATTTATGTAATTTTTCTTTTGTACTCTCTATTATTTTCTCTCTCTATATAAGAGATCCCAGCCTTATGGAATAGATATCTCATTCATCTCTCTTCTCCACAAGTTCCACTAATAGCACTGATGATTTGCATGTGCAGCTTGAGGTGGATGATGTCTTAGATGATCCAGTCTTAGCTACTGAGGAAACTGAGAACCTTGATGTGCCTATTGCCTTAAGGAAGAAGAGGCGTGCATGCACCATGTATCATCTTGCTTCTTATATTTCATTGGCATGATTCTCTAGACGAATTTTAGAGGTTTGTTTTAGGTCTATCGATCGTAGAGATGCCACCGTCCTACCGGGAAGCCTTGCAAAGCAGTCAACCGCGTCTTGCTATAGAGGAGGAGATAGCAGCGCTACAATCTCGTGGTACATGGAGTGCTATACAGACTCCTCCTGGTGCATCTATTGTTGGCTGCAAATGGATGTTTACAGTCAAACATCGTACGGATGGTACTGTGGACATGTATAAGGCCAGACTGATTGCTCGTGAGTTCACCCAAACTTATGGGGTGGATTATCAAGATACCTTTTCTTCTATTGCTCGTCACACTACGCTGCAGATTCTTATTGCTGTTGATGCAGTACGCGACTGATCACTTTTTCCAATTATATGTCAAGCATGCATTTTTGTATGGGGACTTGCAAGAGGAAGTCTACATGCAACAACCATCGGGGTTTGTTGCTGAGGGGGAGTCCCATATGGTTTGCAGACTTCACAAGGCCATCTATGGTCTTGAGCAGTCCGAGGGCTTGGTTTCAGAAGCTCTCAGAGTTGATTGAACACCAAGATTTGTCAGATCTACTGCAGATCATTCTCTTTTTTTAGGAGAGTCCAGAGAGATACCGTTGCTATTCTAGTCTATGTTGATGCCATTATTATTACAAGCAGTAATGAAAAGGGTATTCAGGCATCTAATGATTTCCTTGGACAACCGTTTGCGACCAAGGACCTTGGCAAGCTGTGTTACTTGGTATAGAATTTGCAAGAAATGAACATGGTATGGTAATGACGCAAAGGAAGTATGTTACTGATCTATTATCTGAGACGTGCATGATAGGATGTAGACCTGCTACTACTCCAATGGTTCTTAATGCTAGGCTCTATGATGATGACTCTGAGGAGGTGGATAAGAGACGATGAGCTAGCAGGAAAGTTGTTATATGTCACTATCACCAGACATGATATATCATTTGCTGTTTGTAGAGTCAGTCAGTTTATGGAGCAATCCAGGCAGGTTCATGTGGATGCAGTTAACATGATTTTAAGGTATCTGAAATATTTTCTGGGTGCGGGACTTCTGTTCAGAAGAGACACATCTCTCACAGTTACTGGATGTGCAGATGCAGACTATGCTAGGTGCTCCAAGGACAAGAGTCCACCTCAAGCTTTACGGTGTTTGTTGGTAGCTCGCTAGTTTCATGGAAGAGTAAGAAACAGACAGTTTTGGCTAGATCTAGCACTGAATCAGAGTATAGGGCTATGACCCAAGGGAACACGTAAATGATGTGGGTCAAGTCTTTCCTAACTGACCTAACTATTAGGGTATCTCTCCGTATGCATCTCAAATGTGATAACCAAACCGCTTTATTCATAGCTAATAATCAGCCTTCCATGAAAGGACAAAGCACGTTGAGACTGCCATTACACTCGTGATCTAATCCAGAAGGGTCTTATTTCCACCTCTCACATTGCTTCGGGCGACCAGATTGCAGATATATTTACTAAAGCTCTTGCAAGAGGTCCTTTCCACCATTGCTGTTTTAAGCTGAGCATGATAAACATATATGCTCCATCTTGAGGGAGAGTGCTGAGATATTTATATCTCATTATCTTATTTTGTAGTTTCTTATTTCTTATATCTAGTTTATGTAATTTCCCTCAGAGCTTTTCTCGTATATAAGAGAGCTCTAGGGCTACGATGGAACACAACTTCTCATTTTCACGCTTTTCCACATGTTCAATATATTGTACACATGTATCCAAGTTCTAGATTTTTTCTCTTTAAGAAATAAAATCTTCCTTTGAGTTTGTCCAAGGAAGGATACATGTTATCGAGAGGTTGTGCCACCCTCGGTTTAAAGTAGCACTGGGAAAGTGGAAACGTGCTTTATTGAGAGCGAAGGAGAAATCCTAGAACATGGTCCCGTGTTGTGGGTTTCACCCCGCTTAAGTTTCTACGTAAAAATCATTTTGCATTTTGGTTTGAAATTCTGTTACTCTATCTTTATGGTTTGTGGATATTTTATTTCGATATAGCTATTGGATAATTTGCAAGGGTTCTCGCATGGTGGACGCATGCGAGTAAAGTAGTTAGTCCAAAAGAGGTTGCAAAGGAAGTTGCAGATATGTAGTTGGAATATTGTCACTATGACTGGTAAGTGGATGGAGATAGTGGATACGATGGAAAAAAGAAGATTCAGATACTATGTCTCCAATAGACAAAATGGGTTAGAGAGAAAGCAAGGGAGATCACGTACTTTAAACTTTGGTATTCAGGTAAAGTTAAGGACAGAAATGATGTTGGAGTGGTTGTTCATAAGAATATGAAGGATTATGTGGTTGAGGTGCAATGATTCGGGGATCGGATTATTTTGCTAAAATTGATGCTCAAAGAAGAAATTCTGAATATCATCTCAGTTTATGCACCGCAAATTGGTCTAGATGAAATGGTTAAACAATTTTTTGGGAAGATTTGGATAAGATTATGCAAGGAATCCCACAAAGAGAGATGATTTGCCTAGGTGGAGTTCTTAACGGACATGTGGGAAAGGATGCTTTAGGGCATGATAGTGTTCATGGAGGCCATGGCTTTGGGGATCGAAATGAAGAGAGAAACATCATTCTGGATTTTTAACGGCTTGTGATCTTTTCAGAGCAAACACTCTATTCAAGAAGAGGGATGAGCATTTAATTACTTATAAGAGTGGTCCGACGAGACACAGATAGATTACTTTGCATTGAGGAGAAGAGATCGGTTGTGTTGCAAAGACTGCTATGTAATCCAATAGAGAGTTTGACAACACATCGCTTGCTAGTCATGGATGTGCAGATAAAAGGGTTGGTAAAGAAAAGGAAGGTTTCGAAGATCACTAGAACTAGATGGCGGAATCTTCAACTGAAGCAATCAAGCTTCCAGGAGAAGGTTTTAGAAGACTTTTCTTGGCATTATAACGGAAGTGCAAACGAGATGGGGGAGGCGGTAGCATCTTGTATTCGAAGGGTAGCCAAAAGAGATGCTAGACGTGTCAAAGGGAGGAGTTCCGGGCCAAAAGGATGCTTAGTGGTGGAGTGGAGGGGTGCAAGAGAAGCTCAAAATTAAAAGAGCATGATTTAACGCTATGTATAAGGATAAAACAATGAAACTGCCACAAACTACAAAATAGTGAAGAAGAAAGTAAAGAAGACTGTAAGCGAGACTAAGTCAAAAGCTTATGAAGTCTTGTACAGAAAACTTGTCTCTAAGGAGGGCCAGAAGGATATATTTTGGTTGGACAAAGGAAGAGAAAGAAATACCAAAGACCTTTCTCAAGTGACATGCATGAAGGAGATGAGGAAGGTCACACACTTGCTACTCAGCAGAGTGCAGAGACTAGATGGAAGCACTATTTCCATAATCTTTTCATTAGGGAAAGAAATAGAGAGATCACTTTGGGAGATCTAGCTAGTAGTAAAAGCTACTTGAATTATGCAAGCTATAAAAGAATACAAAGGAAGGAAATAGAGAATGCTTTGAAGGTTATGAGATCTGGGAAAGGTGTAGGACCTGATGACATTCCTATCAAGGCCTTAAATGTCGGTTTCGGTCACCATTTCGGTGATTGACCGAAACAGAAATTCGGTCATTTTTTGTACTAGGGCCCCCATATTTCGGTCATTTCGGCCATTTCTGTCAAAAATTTGATTTTGATTGAATATCGATATTTGACAGAAATTCGACCGAATTTCGCTGAAATTTGATGCCATAATTCCTATAGAAGTATGGAGAGTTTTAGGTGAGCGTGGTTTGGCTTGGCTTACAAATTTTATCAATGTTATTTGGCAAAGCAAGAAAATGCCCGAAGATTGGAGAAGCATTGTGGTGCCTCTTTATAAGAACAAATGAGACATTCAAAATTATTCAAATCACAAAGGTATCAAGATGATGAGTCATATTATGAAAATTTAGGAACGTGCAATCGAAAGAAGGTTGAGGCAAGTTTCCAAAGTAAAAGAAAGTCAATTCGGATTCATGCTAGGTCACTCAACTATTGAAGCCATCCACTTGCTGAAGAGAACAATGGAGATTTATAGAGCTAAAAGGAAGAACCTCCATATGATTTTTATTGATTTGGAGAAGGCTTATGATTCTGTCCCATGAGAAATATTATGGAGAGTTTTAGAGAAGAGACAAGTACCTTTCTTATACAATGACCTCATAAAGGACATGTATGATGGGACGTCATCTTGTGTAAGGATCCAGTTTGGGAAGATTGACTATTTTGACATCAACATTGATTTGCATTGAGGTTCAGCTTTGAGTCCATTCCCTTTTACTTTAATTATGGACGAGTTGACAAGTCACATTCAGGATGAGACACCTTGGTATGTTATTCACTGATGATATTGTGTTGATTGACGATGCTAGAGATGAAGTAAATGAGAAGCTTGAGGTCTGGAGGCATGCAATGAAGACTAAATAATTTTGTATAAGTAGGGCTAAGACTTAATATATGGAGTGCACTTTTGATGGAAGCGACGGTGAAGGAATCGAGGTGAAGATCGATGACGCTAACATTTAAAAGAGAGATTTTTTTGATACTTGGAATCTATTTTGCAACATGATGGGGAAATTGATGGAGATGTTACTAATAGAATAAATGCAGGTTGGCTAAAGTGTAGATGGGCTTCTATTGCTCTCTGTGATAAAAAAGTTCCTTTGAAAATCAAAGGAAATTTTTACAAAGCAGCCGTGAGACCTGCTATGCTCTATGGATATGAATGTTTGACCTGCGAACCATAGACATTTGTAGAGAATGGTTGTAGCAGAAATGGAAATGCCATAGTGGATGTGTGGACACACGTAAAGATCGGATTTAGAATGATGCAATCAGATGGAAAGTAGATGTAGCTCTGATCGAGGATACGATACGAGAAAACCGCTTAAAGTAGTTTGGTCATTTGCAAAGGAGGTCAGCTGATGCACTCATTAGGGGATGCGAGCTTTGGGATGTTGAGCCGGCTAAGAGAATGTGTGGAAGGTCCAAGAAGTGTTGGTATGAGACTATGCGAAATGATCTTAGTTTTTTGGATCTAAGTCCGAGAATGACCCAAGATAGATCTGAATGGAGGCAAGGAATCCATGTTACTGACCCACTTATTGTGGGAAAAGGCTTTTTTGTTGTATTGTTATTGGATAATTGTATATTACACAATTCACCCCTATTGTGTCAAACTCTCATTTGATATCAGAGCGAGTTCAAGTTTTGTAGGTGCAACAACCTACTTGCAGGTCCTAGATGGCACAAGAAAACATATCCACCAACTCGATCGTGTCTGCCTACTCTATTACAAAGCCGTCTTACTTCGACAGTACAAATTACACATATGTGGCTAACTGCATGAAAATTTACATGCAATCCATACACTAAAGGATGCGGACCTGCATGCCAAAAATCTTTGCAAGGAAAGTCTAGAAGAGTTCGCTCTATGTTGTAAAAGTCGACAGACTAGCCCGACTAGTCGTTCCGACTAGTCTACTTAGTGTGGTGGCCGATCGACTATTGATTAATTGGTCAACAGTCGGTCAGCTACCTGCTCGGTTGACCAGGCCGACAAGTCAGGCGATTTTTGCATGGAGAAACCATATTTTTTTATTTTGTTTTTTAATAACAAACTTATTTTAATATGCTTACTATTTTTAAATGCACTTCTTTTTTCATTATAATAGTTTAGAGTATGTATAAATTTATGTAAATATATAAGAACATATGTATACAAATGATTTATATATTTAAAATAATTCAAAAATTAAAAATTGACTAAGGGGTGACTAAATTCGATTAGACGACCGATTGCCTATTAATCCTTACTTAGTGACCCCGCCGATCGAGTACCGACTACCAATATCCACAATATTTAGTTCACTGATGTTGAGAATATGAGATCAAGGATTTATGAAGGAATGCGAAGGCCATGATTGTGATGTATTGTGCTCTTTCAACCGACGAGTGCAATCATGCGTTCTAGTCCAAGACAACTCATGAGATTTAAAAGACATTCCGGGTCTCATATGAAGGTACACATGAAGTAGAAAGCTCAAACTTTACAATACATACTAGAGAATATGAGAATTTTGAGATGAATGAAAATCCATCAAAGAGATGTATACAAGGTTCACAACTATCATTAACAACCTCAAGGCTTTGGGGAAAAACTTCATCAAAGGAGAGTTGGAAGGAAAGTTATCAACTCACTCTCAAGTGAATGGGAACAGAAGGTAACAACAATAGAAGAAGCGAATGCCATAGAAGACATTGAGATGGACGACCTTATATGGAACCTGGTGGCCCATGAAGTTGAGAATATGAACAAGAAGCCGATTTAGGAGGCAAAGAAGAAATCTCTAGCTTTCAAGGTAACTACCGAGATTCATTTAATAGAGAAATAAATGAAAAAGATCTTGTCCTATTTGCTAGAAAACTTAAGAAGCTCGTGGGAAATAAAAGAAGGTTTGAGTCAAAGAGAGGAGACAACGAAGATGCACTAACATGCTATGAGTGCAAAAAGAAGAAACATTTGAGAAGGGGTTGTCCCCTACTGAAGTAGGAAACTGAAAACAAGAAGCGACCAAAGAAGTTCAAGAACTATTGCAAGAAGAAAGCACTACAAGCAATGTAAAGCGACTCAGATTCAAGAGATTTTGACTCAAGCGATGAAGAATCAACATGGTTCGTATTAATGGCTTTGGAAGATGAGGAACAAGATGTTGGAAGACAATGGTCATTGATTCAACATGTCCAAAGCATATGACAGGAGATAATAAGCTAAAGATATTTATATCGTAAAGTTTAACAAAGATAATGCTTATGATTGCTTGATTGCTAGTAACAATGAAGTTAATCTTCGGCACTGAGGATTAGGTCACTTATACCTGAAGTACCTAAACAAGTTGATCTAGAATAAAGCGGGCTTCCTATTAATAGAATAAAATCCAAAATAACCAGTGATGCTTGCTTACTAGGAAAACTCTACAAAAAGTCATTCAAAAGGAAAAATTTTGTTTTGACGTCTAGACCCTAAGAACTACTTCACTTGGATCTATTTGGACTAATAAGGGTAGAATGTCTTAGTGGTTGTAGATACTGCCTTGTAATAGAAGATGACTACTCTTGGTTTGCTTGGACCATCTTCTTAAAAATCAAAGATCAAACAATAGAATCTTTGATAAGCTTTTCAAAATTAGTTCAAAATGAGAAGAATGGACACATCCTTAAAATTTGTAAAAATCATGAGGAGAGTTTGAAAACGAACAATTCACTAAGTGTGGTGAAAAATACAGAATAAAACATGAATACTCTTTTTCAAGAGCACCTCAACTAAATGGAGTTGTAGAAAGAAAGAATAGAACTTTACAAGAATGTGCTAGAACTTTATTACTAGAATCCGGTCTACCTAAATACTTTTGGGCCGAAGCCATTAATACAGTTTGTTATGCATTAAACATATTAATAATACGACCAATTCTTAAAAGACAAGTTATGAACTTTATTTCCAAGAAAGCCACTTCAAAGTGTTCGGAAGTAAATGTTTCATACTAAACACAAAATATAACTTTGACAAGTTTGATGCTAAAAGTGATGATTGCATATTCATTGGATACTCAAACTGTAGTAAGGCTTGTCGAGTTTTTAACCAGAATACCCTAGTCGTGAAAAACAATGCACATAAAATTCGATGAAAATCCACAAGAATTATATAGTCACGAAAATATCATTGAAGATGAAGAACAATATTTATTGATATAGCTAAGATAAAAAAACACTAATGCACATAATCTACCTAAAGAATGGATCTTCAGTAAAGAACCCCCCCAAGACACAAGTAATGGGAGGAATCTCAGATAAAGTCAATACAAGATCTCAACTTAACATTGACTTTGAACTTGATGCTTATGTTTCTCAAATAGGACCTAATATTGTATAAGACATGGTTGTAGAAGTCATCCGACTGGCCCGACTAGTAGGCCTGACTAGTCTAGTCAGTGGGGTGGCCGACCGAGTACCGACTAAGTCCGACTAGGTACACTAGTCGACCAATTTTTTGCTTGGAGATACCATATTCTTATATGTTTTGTTTTTTTACAAGCAAACTTATTATAATATGCTTAGTATTATATTTAAATTCAATTACTTTTTTATTTTATCATGATAGTATAAAAATATACAAAATCTATGTAAATATATGTATAAAAATGAGTTATATATTTAAAATAATCATAAAATTCAAAGCCGATTAAAGCCCGACTAAATCCGATTAATCGTCCGACTACCGATTAATCCTTAGTCAGTGACCCAGCCGATCGAGTCCCGACTATCGACTTTTGCAACCTTAGTATAAGATGTACTAAGAAATGAATCCTGGATAAATGCAATGCAAGAAGAATTTAACTAATTTACAAGAAATGAACTTTGAGAACTTGTAACTAAACTGAAAAACATCTCAATAATTGGAACTAAATGTGTATACAGAAACAAGTCAGATGTGGAAGGTCAAGTGGATAAGAACAAAGCCAGACTAGTTGCACAATGTTACAACCAACATGGAAGCATAGATTTTGAAGAAACCTATGTACATGTAGCCAGCCTAGAATCAATTAAAATGCTACTTGCTTATGGTGGACACTTAGACATAAAACTGTATCGAATGTATGTAAAAAGTGCTTTTCTTAATGGCTATCTAAAAGAAGAAGTTTGTGTTAAACAACCATATGGATTTGTTGATAAAAATCACCCTTAGTTGTTTATAAATCGAATAAAGCTTTATATGGACTAAAACAAGCACTAAGAGCATAATATGATAGATTAATTTCTTTTCTTTTATCTGATAATTTTGAAATTGGAAAAGTAAACTTAACTTTATTTGCTAGA
Source organism: Ottelia alismoides (assembly GCA_037367405.1). NCBI lineage: Eukaryota > Viridiplantae > Streptophyta > Magnoliopsida > Alismatales > Hydrocharitaceae > Ottelia > Ottelia alismoides. Next base: position 794,205 of record JAZKJV010007870.1, on the reverse strand, counting down.
AATTCAAATGATCTTTTAATAATTTAAATATATGTTGATGACATTATTTTTGAGCTACTAATGAAGATTTGTGCAAAGATTTTGTTACGTTGATGCATGAGGGGTTTGAAATGAGTCTCATGGAAGAACTCTTCTTTCTAGGTTTGTGGATTTAACATCTGCCATAAGTCAAACAAAGTACACTGATGATCTTAAAAGATTCGAGCTGAAAAGTACAAAAGGAAAGGCAACACCAATGAGAGCTTAAACGTAGCTTGATACAGATGAGAAGGGTAAGGATATTGATACAGTGGACGGTCATTCTGCTTTGCCCTGTATATGTCAAACTGAAGCTGAAGAATCTTGACCTCGTTCTTCGCTTGGGCATAAGCGGATGCCATAATATCCCACATCGCCTTGGCGATCTGCTGGTTCACAATATCATTGACTATCTCTACGATGGGGGTCCCAGAGAGCCAAATGTGCATATACATGTCATCTTGCTTCTACGAAGCATTGTCTCCAGTCTTATACCTTCAGCTCCAGCGTTAGAATGTACTCTTTATTGTTGCACTGCATAAGGGTCATAAACTCTATGGACCACAACTTATAGTTGGTCCCATCCATCTTCACGATGGGAGCCGGACCCTTGAAGACACCAGACGAAGGTAAATTCTCACCCTTGTTTTCTAACATGATGGTCGAACGGTTGAAAAATGAAACTCGACTGGGAAAGTAGACCAATTTGAGCGAGTCTACGAAAACATATGTAGTATTGGTTGTACGTGTATACTCATACAACCATCCTCTTCAATCCTTGGTCCGCACTAGGACCGAAAAACGTGATCTAAAGGTCTGAAATCACATTTTTCATCCAAAATCAGACCAATTCGGACTGCTGATTGGCACCAAAGAGGAGACAAGAGGGTCGAGAGAACCGCTCAAGGCCTAGAGGGGCCGAGAGGGGCCCAAAAGGGCCAAGAGCTGCAGCAAGGGGCCGCTGCGATAGCCATGCGACGACGTTGGAGACCCCAGCTGCTTGTTGCGATGTCGTTGGGGTTCCCAGCTATGCTTCAGTGGTGCTGGGGGGTTTCCCAGCAGCGCCGCGATAGCCCTGGGGGAAGGTGTTGACGACGACGAGGCACTGAGAGGATCCTGGTGGCGGTGCTAGACCTGAGAGAGAGAGAGAGAAACAATGACGTGGAGATGCTAGGGTAGGGTTAAGGCACAATGGGTATGAGAACTCCGTTCTAGGACCATTGCTCTGATACCATGTAAAGAGAAAAGAATGAATTGCTTATTGAGAAAGCCCTATGGTTCTCTTATATAAGAGATTAACCTGTTGGGCAAATTACATAAAGAAGTCAAAGGAAATAAATATTGTATAAAAGACATGAAAGCTAACTAATATCTCAACAACAACATTTGCTATGTTGGTACGTGTTGATGACAATTCTCACTGGAGATGATATTAGTAGCATAAAGATACTCAAAGGTATCTTGCGGAACACTTTGTCACCAAAGACTTAGAAGAGCTTCGTTGTTTCTTGTGCTTCGAAGTCGCAAGGAATATTGGTGGCATGATTCTCTCGCAGAGGAAATATGTTATGGATCTTTTACAAGAGACACGAATGTTATGAACTAAGCCAGCACCAATTCTTATGGATCCCAGTGCACGAATGTATGAAGACTCGCTTGTGTATGCTAATGCAAAACAATACAGATGCATGGTCGGAAAACTCCTGTATGTTACCATTACTAGGCATGATATCTCATTTGTTGTTAATCGGGCAAGCCATTTCATGACCAAACCATGTCAAGTGCTTTGGGAGGTACTTTTGATGATTTTGAAATACTTGAAATCTGCTCCAGGGAAAGCCATGTTATTTACTTGTAGAAAGCTACTTGATATTATGGCCTATTCGGATGCTGACTATCATGGTGCCCTAATGACATAAAATCTACTACTGGTTACTGCGCCTATCTTGGTGGTAACCTAATTACTTGGAGGATCAAGAAACAAGCAATAGTTGTCAAATTCAGTGCAGAATATGTATACAGTGCAATGACCAAGCAACCACTGAACTAATGTGGATCAAGTCAGTTCTCAAGGATTTACACTTATCAGATCCGAGCCCTATAATAATGCACTGTGATAATGCTGTCGCAGAGCTAACCAAACATGTGGAAGTAGATTGCCATTATACAAGAGATATGGCTCAACAATGAAACATCAAGACATAGTCAATTACTTCAGAGGAACAAATAACAAGCATTTTCTCCAAGCCACTCTCGATCACTATTCACCAGACGTGTCTCCAAGCTTAGCATGCTTGATATCTATGCTCCAGCTTGAGGGGGAGTATTGAAGTATTTTTGGTGTATGAACATGTAACGTGAGGGTGTGTTTATAATTGTTTCAGTAAACCATATAGTCCCTTATATACAAGGGAGTCCTATTGAATGAGAAATAAATCAGATAAATTTCCAATTATCTCATTTTCTAAGAGATCATATTTTTATCCTGATCGATCAATCCTGATCGACCATTTTTGATCCAGATTGATCACTTTTCAAATTATAGGTCATCGATCATAAAACGATTGATCACCTTATGTGACTGATCGATCACACATGATCGATCAACTTATTTATATGATCGATCATTTTTTGATTTTGAAAATTAGAATGTTGGGACTTTCATTTTTGCTCACCAACAGCTCTTTTAGACCCGACCCTATATAAAGGACCTTAGAGATCATTGTTTGAGACAAACATCCATGAGAAACATCTTCGACTCTCAAAAGAAAAGAAAGAGCTTGGGTGCTAAGCTCTCCCATTGAACCATGAAATGTCCATCTTATTTCCATTTGGCATCGATGCTTATGCTAGAGCTTGGGTGCATATGGACGTTTTGTCTATTTCTCGAGATTTGCTCATGTTCTCTACCTGAGGCTGCTAGTGATGGGTTCCTCAAAGATAATGATTAATTGGGTCTGGTTTTAGATTGGGAGGCATGTTGCTGAGGATGGTGTTCTCACTTTCTATATATTACTTGTCTGTATTTAAGATTCTAATATGTGTTGAGGGGAGGCTGGATTCAAATTCCTACAGAAGGTATATGAGGGGAGGGAGTTGTAAGAAAAATCCACTGGTGCTTCAGACGAGGCATTGGATTTGCTGAGGAGGGTGACCGTTAACTTTGAATCTACTGTCAAAGTGGATGGTGAGATTTCTCGGGAGGAGTGTTTCTCCTACATCATCATTTTTTTGTTATTATAAGAAGATGGACTTGTAGTAGAGGGTGAAGTATTCTCCTAAAGCTTGGTTATTTTTCAGGGGGCTGTGAGTGCCATTTTGGAGTTGATTGATTTTTAAGGTCTGGAAATGACACCTTTAACTTCTGTTTTGACAAATAAATGAGACTTGGCTTGTGTTGGAGTTGATTTCTAGGATGATGGAGCTGGCAAGAAAGCCCCACGTGATGGTCGCTGACTATTGGTACTGAGATATTTTGGTTCTACTTCTGCTTCTTAGTGGATGGGCTATTCATTGATTTCTGGGCAGCCTGCTATTATGGTGGAGGTTAGGCTGGATGGGCATCAAATGAGATTACTTGGACTCTTGGAGTGAATTCAAGGGTACCTCTTCGATGGCCCAAGCATACAATGTATCATGATCGTTTGAATTTGTAGAGAATGGCATCACCTATAAAGGCCAAGATCCTCCTTTGGTTGGTGAGGAGTAAGAGGTTGATGGACATGATTGGTGGTGCGGGATCATGGCTTGTCTTTCGGCTTTTCCCGGTAGGTCTGGACCAGCACATAAATCCTTGGTTTAGGATGGTTTCTGAGTGCCTTAGAATTGATAAGAGAATGGGAGTGATGTAGAAAGGGAGAATTTTGCAGCTGTCTAGAAGTTTGGATGTATCAAAACTATTTTTTTCAGGTTTGCTCGACCCTATGCGGAAAATGTTTAATTTCTTATTTTTTTTTGTTTTTCGGGGGGCCTTAACCAAAGACGTGTATAGAATGTATGCATCATAGGTGGAGATACTCCACTGCATGTGTGGCCTCATAAATAAGGATCCATTTTGCAATGAGAGCATTAGTCAAAAGGTTGGTGAGTCACCTAGAGAAGATAAGATGAGAAACTCATCTAAGATGGGGAGGTCATCAAATGCTCCATTTCAAATTAGGATTTTTACCCCACGAACCCTATAAATTTTATAAATTACCTTCTCATTGTTTGAAACATCGCTATTCCTCCCTCGACCTCGTGAACTTGCTAACCATTACCATACAGACATTGTGGTTAACCCCCATCCGTTTATTCGTTAAACTTAACTGGATTCCATTAAAAAGAGGTGCATATTGTCTTCTTTGTTAATTAAATTTACAAAATATGCCACCCCTCTTCCTCCCTACCACTATTCCTTACATTCCCTTCCCCTCCACCTCCCATCCCTTTTCCTCTCGACCACATCTGCACCTACCATCTCCCGATGGTGGTTTATGTACTCCTGCAAGCCTACCATGTTCTTTGCGATGGGGCGACGGAGCTCGTCCTCGTCACGTGCATGGGGATTTCCCTAGATGGCGAAGAGGAGCTCCCATTGCTGGAGGTGGCCACCCTCTGCCACCCCGACCTCCGCCCAACCTCCCTTGCACCGTCCCCAACCTCCCAGCCCACCCCCACACCACCCAGATCTCCGCCCAACCTCCATCGCACCACCCCCAACCTCCCAACCCATCCCCGCACCACCCTGGCTTCTGCCCGACCTCCCCCGCACCACCCTCAACCTCCCAGCCCACCCCTGCACCACCTCGGCTTTCTGCCCGACCTCCCCCGCACCGCCCTCAACCTCCCAACCCATCCCTGCACTACCCCAACCTCTGCCCAACTTCCCCCGCACCACCCTCAACCTACCACCCAACCCATCCCCGCACCACCCCGACCTCCGCCCGACCTCCATCGCGTCGCCTTCAACCTCCCAGCCCACATCTGCGCCACCTCGACCTCTGCCCAACTTCCCCCACGTCGGCCCCAACCTCCCCCACTCGTCCTCGACCTCCCACTTCCCATGTGCCCTTCGACCTCCCCACCTCTCCCAAATGCCCCCAACCTCCCAGCCCTCCCCCGCTTCCACGCACAGAGCAACCTCAAATTTGTTTTGCAGTCTCTCTCAAATTCTCTATCAATCGGTTCAAGAAATCATCCCGAAAATGTTGAAAAAAATCATTTTCGTGATCGGAAGGGATGGTTTATCCATGAAGATAAACTTTTGATATTTTGATGACGGACGGAGATGGGGTGAAGAGAGAGAAAATAAAGAGGAGGAAAAAGAAGAATGGAAGAAGAAGAAAAATAAGAGGAAGAAGGAGATGATGAGGTGGAATATTCACCATCCAATGCTCCCCTGGTTAGATTAACCCAAGACTTTGACTCAAGTAAAAGTAAATTTAACGGTGGGGTTCGTGGGGTAAGACGGAGCAAGTTTACGGGGTCGAGAGAGGAATATCGATGTTTCACAGGTTAAGAAGGTAATTTATAAAGTTTATAGGGTTCGTGAGGTAAAAACCCCTTTCAAATTTATAAGAAGGTAGAAGAAGATCCTTATAAGGGAGGATAGGGATGCCAAAGGAAATATTGGAAGGAGAGCCAGATTATATTTGTTTAGAAGTAAAGAATTAAAGTAACACTTAAGTAGGAAAAAGCTCATTGGTTGTTATAGGAGGGCGTGATATGAATCCTTAAAGTGATTCATTAAAAAGTCAATTTTTACGTGTTTTAAAGAGATGTCATTGTACAACTTCAGATTCAGACACTTGTAAAATATATGTTTCAATATTTGTGAAATATTTAGAACACATATTGGCAAGTGTAGGTCGAACCACATGGAGGCAAGTTCGTTTATGTCAAAACCGAGCTTTCTATATTTATTCTTGAAGTTTTACAATTTATTTAAAATATGTCGATATTTTTATGATTTTTTTGGAATTTTAAATTTGGGAAATGTAAAAATGTTGAAGCCTTCTCCCACTTTAAGTAGGGCCAGTTACATGGATTCTTGCTCAAATCCATGGTGATAGATCCGACTACTTTTTATGCTGGCTGTCGGCTACCTAACATAATCCCTACAAGGAGGAATCTGAACCCTGGCCTTTTGGGTGAGCACACTGCACTTCCACCAGATCATTGAAGTGGGCACAAATTTGTGAAATGTAATAAAATAAAATTAATTCGTAGCTTACATGGATAGGCATTTTTAATGAAATTTAATCATTTTTCTTCCCTATAAACTAAGCTGACAAGAAGTAATAAATAAATTACAAGACTAACTTTGAAACAAAGATGAGGGAACTAAACGTAAATATTTAATTTTCTATTTTAGAAATAAAAAATTTATTCAAATTAATTGAGGAGTCTGGAATTATGCAAATAGTATGCGGATTCAATCATCAAAAGAGAAGGCAAGGACTTAAATGAAAAATGCGAGGACATGTTTAAAATCAGCAAGCACTTGTTTAAATAAAAACAAACTTCAGCTTTTACAAATTGGTCCCTGAGCACAGGGTCCTAAATGAAATCATACGTGTTAAAAGAAAATTAAAAGAATTAAAATGAAAAGAGCATGGATTACAAAATTGACAAAAAAAAATAAACAATTCTTTTATAGATCCTGCCGTGGAATCCAATTGAAGAAATCTGGGAGGCGGGGGTTGAGGCTGGAGCTCTGACCTCCGGTCTGCCTTTTCCTTTGTTTTGTCTTCTTTCCTTCCTGGAGTTGCCTGAACAAAAAGGGACCAGTGGAACTGTCACCTCCGCAGATGCTAACACCTGCAAACAGGATAGGTCAAAGCAATTGCAAAAAAAGAAAACAAGACAAGAACAAGAGGTTGACGTCTGGTGGAGAATAAGAGTGTGGAAGATGGATGCGAGAAGGACATGGGTGGCTGGTTAAAAGGATAATGACTAACGAGTAGAGGCGGATTAAATGGGGGAAGAGAATGGGTTGAATGTTCGCTGCAAAAGCTTATGGGTGTAATCGGGTAAAGACAGAGACAAAAAGACCCGGAAATAGATCAGGTCCAAAATATGCAGCTGGTGGTTCCTGGGTAAGATCTTAAGCGCTTTAGAGAGACCTCTCATCGCAGGAACCTACTTCCTCCACAGCGTACCCACAAATCCTGTTGCTGTCGTGCAAACCCCTCCTCACGTACAAAAAGCCTCAGGGCTCATATATCTCTCACGTACAAAACATAGCCTGACATATCTTGGCCATTCTCCTCTGTGGCATATTATTCCCAGGGTAAAGGGTCATAGTTGAAGGGTATCACTTTGATATACCTTGCCTTGCCCTTAAGCTCTATCATCGAGTTTTTGGCCAAAACCCCAGTAGATAGTTAGATGTTCACTTATCTTCCAGTATGCAAGTGTTTGAGATTAAAGGAAGGGTATAGAGCTAGTATGCTGACAATCAAGATCTGCTATTGAGACAAAGACCGTAACTGGGGAAGAGCAAATCCAGTATGACGGCATTCACCTTCAGTTTATCCTAGGGACTGCTAGATCTCTGACCTGGATGTCTACATGGATTGGCAAAAAGCCAAACCCCAGTCAGAACCTAAGACAAACTGGTCCTTTTAAGCAGGTGGAGACTAGAGTTATAGGTCACATCTCCCTCGTTTAGTTAATAGGGGTTTTGGGATGACTGCTCTCAACTGCTAAATGTTTGCTAAACGGTCGACATTAAACAAGGGGATGGCGGAAATCTGGGATATGGCGCGTTAGATGAAAGATTGCGGCTCCTGCTTCCCCACATCGCGAAGCAATATGGGAAAGAGGGAAGGTCATGAGATCGAGGATTCGAGATACAAGGGTTGAGATATAAAAGGGTTTAAGTGAATTAAAGAATATAGAACCATCGAGAGGTTGTCATGTGAGTGGAATGGTTATAGCCATACAACCACGATCAGGGTGCAATTGATTGGACACTAGTGATGCAGTTCATCGGATTGACAATTGATATTGGATAGTGAAGGAAACCCATTACGGGATGTTTGCATTATTAAAAAAAACAAAAAAACTATAATAGAGGGTGCCATGGGATCAAGTGATCCAACAACTGTGTACGTGGGCCATGGACCAAGCAGTCCAGAAACTACTGTGGCAGGCTAGAGCATTCAGAGCCAATTTAGCTTAAAAGAGGGTAGAATCTGGTTAGGAGGGGCTTTTAACCCCTGTTTACCGCTAAAGAGGGCCAGGGAAATTGATCTGAAAGGTTGAGATTAAACAATGGGATATGGAGCGTTAGATGAAAGATGGGTGGCTCCGGCTTCACCATATTGTGAAGCAGTATGGCAGAGAGGGAGGACCATGAGATCGAGATCCAAGGGGTGATATAGACAAGGGCTAAGTGAAGGATCAAACCGGTGAGAGGATATCATTAAGTGAAACGATTATAGCCATAAAATCACGATCAGGATGCGGTTAATTGGTCACTTAAGTGGAGCAACGCTCTTCATCTAATTGAGAATGGATGATTGAGATTCGATTGTGGTGGAAAAACATTATGGGATGTTTGTGACGTTCATACAAAAAAAAATAAAACAAAAAATCTATAATAGAGGGGGCCACGGGTTCAAGTGATCCAGCAGTCATGTAGGTGGGTCACTGGACCGAGCAGTCTAGACGAACTACCATGGTGGGCTAGAGCATTTGTTCAGAGACAATATGGCTTACCAGTTCGGAGGGGGTTTTAGACCCGGTTTACGGTTTTTTGGAGTGATCCTTGATAGGGCGGTTTTTGTTCTTGGTCAAGTTTTAAGTTCTGCATTGATGAATATTCTCGTTCTTTTAACACATTTTCTGTAAGCGATGGACTATAACTCCGCATGGAAACGAGTAGGTGCGGGTTTAAGATTACTTGATGAGTGATGGGTATATAATAATAAAGAATGTGTTTAGAGAAATGAATCCTTAATAGAATACAAGAGCAGTGAGATTAGTTTCGTCAGGGATATAGGAAATTGTTGGTTCTTCTGTCCCCCCATATGGGCTATGTTGTTGGTTCTTCTGTCCCATACGGACTATGTTGTATATTTTATATTTTCTTTTACCACTGACGTCAAGACCCCATTTGGTTGGCTGACTAGAGTTTAAAAATATTATATTTATCTTTTGGATCTGTGAACCCTGTTAGATGGATTTTCCGAAATGACATGTGGGAAAGTTGGTACTGTGATATTTGATATGTTATTATGGGATAGTTGCTTAACGGTTTTATTATCTGATAAGATATGTTGGATATTGATGTGATATTTGATCTTGTTATTGAGTATGGGATAGCCCGTCTCGCAATTTAGATAATCATCAATAGGGAGATCATCACTCTAAAATGATCGACTTCATTGTTAACATGTCATTTAAATGCTGCCTATCAGAAAGTGTATTTAGTAAGATAAAGTATTTGTTTCTTTTGCAGGTTTACTCCAAGCTGAAGGAGCATAGATTTCCTGGTGAACTAGAATTGAAAGATCTAGTTAGTCAGAGACTAGCTCCCTCAAGTTTTGGTGACGACATCGGAAAATACTGGTCGAACTGAAATACTTTGCTGTCCAACATTGCGTGAGATAATGTAAGCATGCTGCATGCACGAGTAGTCTTCATCTTTGTTTTTTCTTGGTCCAGCCTAGTTAAATGATTTGTATTTCTTTTCTGATATGCATCCAGCCTGAATTCGCAAACCAGATCCCTCTGCTATCCTACAGCGATGTGTTTAAAGTTGGAATTTGTCATGTTCATGTTTACTGATTATCTGGTTGTTGCTGATACGAAAATCCAAAGTAGAATCTCTACTAGGCTATTTGCTCTTGAGCTAAGCCAAGTGAATATCACAAATAAGAACATCATGTACACTGATCTAGATCAAATGAACTTTAGAACTGTAAGTGAAAGCATGCTCAAGTTCAAGCTTGGGTGAGTGTGTTTGATTGTGCTCGCAGGCTTGTGAAGTCATCCATTCGGGCAGTTTTCTTGAATTTGAGTGAAAAACTAATTTCTAAAATACATTCAAAGCAAAGCTACTTTCCCAAGTGTAGGATGTATGTGTGTTATGTGTATATGTACATGTATATAGGATCAATCATGTGATATGGGGCATGTATGAAATGTTGAGATGGGTAATTTTAACCACTCATTTTACCATTGTTAACGGCATGAAACCTTGGGTGATTTAGATAGAATAATGAGCGGAATGTGTATTTCAAACTTCGTGTAAAAAATTCTCCACACATGTTTATCTTGATTGAGGCTCAACATTGAGCAATTTCAACCATTCTAAGATCGTTAAAATTTGATAGTCTTGATGGATGGATATAAGCTTCAAATTAAGTTGAATTTTGAATGGCACGATGGCGATACAATGTGATCTAAATCTCCTAAGGTTTGTGCCATTAATGATGGTAAATAAGTGGTTGGGCTTACACATCTCACCTTCTCATATATGCCCCATTCAACACTGGGTCCCTGAAACTTCTTGCTGATCACATGCTTACAAGATTTATCCATGTCAATATGATATTTCTCCACATCAGCTCCACTTGCTTCACTGCTTGCATTATAACCTTCTTTTCCCTCACTCTACTACTTAAGTCAAAGGCTAATTAAAATAGAGATAAATGTTTGTTATTATATAAATATGTTATAAAAAGTATTAGTGTAAAAGGAGCAAGGGACTCAACCATCTTTTATCTCCCTTCTGGTTAGGTAGGTATCTAAAAGCAGGTTTTGAGAGGGGGGGGGGGATTCCTTAGTTTCAATTCTGCTCAGTCGGAGTAGGATTTTCAACACCATGAGCTCCTTCCTATTCTGATTTACTGTTTGAATTATGATTGTTCTCTTTTGCCCTGATCTGGAAGGCATTGAGGAATACTCAACTGTTGTGTCCTTATATCTGGTTTAGTGTTTGTTGACAAGAAAGGAGAGAGGCTTTTCATCAATAGAACAAAGGGATATTGTTTGAACCAAGGACGAAGTGTGATGTCGGAGGGTATGAAGGGTCTTGAATCAGTTTTTAGTCTAATGCCAAAATGGATTCTGGGTGAAGAAAGAGGACTACCATCCTCCGGACGAACTCTCCTCTTTGTCCTTGCCGACCTTGGACTTCTCTCTATCATCTGATTCGCATAACGATCCACTGAACAATTATATATTAAAGAACATCTTGTTCCCTTCTATGTCGGTCTTAGCTAAGGAATGGGCCCTAATATATAATCCAAGTTGCAACTCATCCCTTCAGTTCACCCCTCGGTCTCAACAACTTCTACCCTCGTATCTCGTCTCTGGTCTTCTTTCCCTTTTCCACTTTTTCCACTTATGAGAGGTCTCATTTTGCTGCAGCCTTTGAAAATAATGATCTCACACATTTCGTCTTTGATCATGACCACTTATGAGAGGTCTCATTTCCCATCTCAGCCACTTTTTTTCACTCATGATCACACACATGCACACACACATACGCGAGTGCACACACACATGCACGTACGCATGCACACACCTACGTTCGTGTGTGGGCACAAGCACTAGTACGCTCATGCATGCACACACGTATGCAAGCACCTACACCCATACCCTCAAACATGTGCACGCACACATGCCCACACTCGCACCTGCACGTGCACATGGCACGCGCACACGTACACACATTCTTCATTTTAGATAATGAAACCATTCCATTACTACCAACCCAAAGAAGTATGACCTCTCTGGGATATACGGTTTATGCCGAAAAGGTACGAAGTTGGACGGAGTTAGAAACATTGGGAAATTTACTTTATACCTACTATTCTGTCTGGTTTTTGCTTGCTAGTTTGGGGCTATAGTACTAACTATGCATAGGATTGCAAAGGTGAAAAGGCACACACACACGCCCATGCGCGTGTGAACACCCACCCCCCACACACACCTGCGTGCACATGCACGTCTCCTTGAGAGAGAGAAAGGGAGAGGGAGGGTTGGCACGTGCGCGTGTCTATGAGAGAGAGAGAGGGCTGGAGATTTTAGCAATTTTTGAGAGGGAGGGAGGGAGGGAGGGTTGGCACATGCGCGTCTCAATGAGAGAGAGAGAGAGAGGGTTGGCGATTTTAGCAATTTCGAGATTGTTAAAAATTTGATTGTCTTGATGGATAAGTTAAAAGTCTCGAATTAAGTTGAAGTTTGATTTTCCCCTTATATTGGGTGATATTTCAAGGAAACTTTCGACAGAATTTTCCCTTACATATGGTCATATTCCAAGAAAATTTCGACAGTGTTTCTTCTTATAAATGATACTCGAACAAAACAAGACTTGAAATAACGAATTAAAAGAAGAAATGATGCATAACTGATACACCTCGCATCATGGGTGGGTGACACATTAGTTCACCAACAGCCCAATCATCCCCGACCAAGTAGGACGTTACTTAGGTTTCTACATCTTATATCAGCTCTATCAGCATACAACGAAGAATCGACTAATCTCATGTCATCTGTGAGTGAAGCATGTTCACTAATACCATAGTCACCCACACCCAAGCATGGCTATGTGACGGATCCGTATATTGCAGCTTTAAAAGAGATGCTTTTATTTGTTCGTGCCAGAAATATGATTTGTCGTTCGTTGTAGGCGGCGATCGGAATCAGTCAAGAAATAACCACAAAAATTATTTGTCAATTTTAATCAAGTGGTTTTATGTTTATTTTACTTGGACAAGTCCCAAGGTCGATCACAAGGAGGCAAAGGAATAACCTAGAATTATGTTTATCAAGATTCGTGCACGATTTTCGAGACGATCTTATTTTGGAATTTTTAATGCAAATAAGGGATGCAAGATGCAATTTCGGCCTATTTTAGAGACTAAAATGCAAATTACGTTCAAATGATGTCCGAAAAATACGAAACTTGGTCACAATGTAAATTACGATGAAATGAATGCACTATAATTTTTTTTTGGAATTTTTGGATGCAATATGATTTTTTATAAATTTTTAAATGCAAACAAAATGATTTTCAATATTTAATTATAATAAATATTAAACCTACTTGTTTTCAAGGGATAAAATTATCTAAAATCTATCACTAGGTTATGGACCTCAGAAAATCCTAAATCTTGAAAATGTGAGATCTAATACCTATTAAAAATCAAATAGTAAAATATGAAAAATGATTTTTACAGGGCAATCTATGCATGCAAATGCAAATCTTTTTGGATACAATATCAAGCATAATTAACTCTAAGATATGTGATTTTTGGGGAATTTTTAGAGCAATGGTTAATCAATGGCAAATTTAATAGTAAGAAATGGGTAAAATTCACAATTTTCCACAAAACAATTAATTATTAATCAACCAACGATAAAAAAAAGATCGCAATATGTCAACACGTAGAGAATTAAATGAGAGACATCATGCTATTTTTTGAATAATAAATAAATGTCATGTAGCTCCATTTCATCACCTTTATTCTATCATTTTGGCCTTAAAAACCCCAGCAAATACATGTAAATAGCCTTAATTTGTACATAATAGCATTCATTATTCATTGTATTTATTGTTCATAAAATAAGGTTTTTAATGCCAAAATTATAGAATAAAGAGAAGAGAAGAAAAAGGAATAAAATATTGCAAATATTTTATGACCCGAACCCCGAGACCAAGGCCAGCATGGAATTGGTTGACAAGGAATAAAGTAGGGGGAGATAAGGGCCAGTACACAATAAATACCTCATTTATTTATTCATTTATTTATGCATTTTTGACACCTATTTTATATTTAATTATTTATTCATCAAATAAAGAAATATTGTTCATGAAAGTTGTAGATAATAATGTAAATAAAAATACAAAATTGAGTGGGTGTAAAAATAATACTCAGTGTACATTTTATACCCAGAATAAAAAGCCAAAATCTAAACTTCACAGACTCATATCTTGCAAATAAAAACTCCAAATCACCCAAACTCACCTTTAAATGTATATAGCTTTCTAAGAACTATTTAATAAAATTGTTTTCATAATTTTTGGAGTTCATCTGTAGAAGTTAGGTTTTTGACCCTCCTTGTATATAGGACTGATTAAAATATTCATTTTATTAAACATCTATTATTTCTATAAATTTATATTTTTAGAATTTTGTAAATAATGTATAAAATACATGTACATATTGAAATTAAAAGAAAACCAAAAAGAATTTAAAAAATAAAATAAGTCTATAAAATTCATAGACAAAAGACTTATGCTACCTACATGTGTATAAATAAAAAGAGATTTAATTCTTTTATTCTTTATTCATCTATATTTTTATAATAATGCATATATTATAGATAACTTATTAAAAATACAAATCCAAAATAAAAACCAATAAAATTCATTAAATAAATAAAATGCATATAATATATAGGTAAAATACCTATAAGCATACCTACATATACATATACACATTTATTTAAATATGTAAATAAACTCATAAAAATTAAATAAAAATATATTTATACTCACAAAAATAAGTTATAAATTTATAAAATAAGAAAATAAAAGAATAAAATAAAATAAACAAAATAAAAATAAATATATATAAATATACTTATAAATACATTATTTTAATAAAACTGTAATAAAATACTTCAAAAAATTAAATAAAAATCATAAAAAATACTACATTAATTTATAAACATTTTTTATTTTATAAGTAAAATCTAATTAATTCATTTATTATGTTAAATAATTAGGTCAAGATCGGTCCGATGTGGACCAATCAGGGGCCAGGGCGTGTTGACCTCCGGTCAACTCCCCCTACGCCTCTGACTTCCGTCAGACATGTCTTTTCCCCCAATTTTCGCCATTTTTCCCGCTCGATTGGTTGCTCCTTCGACAACCATCTCTTCACGGATTTTACTCCCAAATGAATCATGATCCTCGCCGAGATTCTGGAACCCTTGTACATAGCATAGATTCGTTGATTTTAGCCAGTCAAATAAGTTCTCCAGGGATGTTTATAAATAATTTCTTCTTCCTCCTTGGCCGAATTTGGCCAATTTCTCGTCCCCGAAAAGGCTTGAATCAGTTCCTAGACGAGCCCTCATGACAGGAGGCGCTTCCCAGCACCTCGGTTCGGCCCAAGGAGGAGGAAAGTTTTGTCGCGGTGGCGCTCCGGCAATCGCCCTACTCCCTGGAGGCCCCCAGGTCTAAGAGCTGCGCCTTTTACATTTCTTAGTTAGATTTCGTTCCTGCATTTCATTTCTGTATTTTAATTAGCATTTAGTTGTTAGAATTAGCATAGGTTTGGTTACCCGTAGTTCGTCGGAGGTACGCTCCGGCGAACTCATTCACCGTACCCCCGCCATGTTCCGACCACCCTCTCACCTCCATCTCCTTACCCTTCCATTTCCCTACGCCCCAGGAACTTTCGTTCACCCAGATACTCTACAGAGCTGGAGATCTGATCTCCTCCTCCGCCCCTCGCCGGAGATCGCCGCCCTGTACCCCCTTTCGTTCATTTTGACCCAAATCAGACCCCCAGCCCCTTGTTTTTGTGCGGTGAGCTTTCTTGCAGGTGCTGAGACGCCAAAGGACCCCCGTTGGGGTCGATTTGATTCTTCTGCAGGTACCTGGGGGCTTCATCCTTCATCGACCTCGCTAGACCACTCCGGTGAGCCTTTGGCTCCACGGGGTGCTCCAATCGACAGAGCATGGCCCCAGGATGCTTCTTGGAACATCAAATGCCCGAGGGAGCGCCGGACGAGAGAGCAACACCTAATCGAAGGTTGGGGAAGGAGGAGTTCTTCCCTGTTCTTCGAGCCTTCGTCTTCACCGTCCGATCGTGGTCCCAGCCCAGATCAGAAGCGAGTCGTCCGATGAAGCGAAGTGTCGACCGTCCGATCAACCCAGCTGATCTAATCCTTGCCCTTCATCGGCGAAGCGGCATCGGGCGAGGAGGTGGCGACGCGTGTCAAGTGAAGAAAGCCAAGCCGTTGGATCGCGCGCCTATTGGGAGTAATTTGCATATTTAGCCCCCGCTCTTTTTGTATTTAATTTTTAATTCTGTAAATAATTTTTAACGTTGTAAAATAATTGTAATTTTTGCTGAAAGGACCCTGATTTTCTTAGAATTGCATTTAGGTCCTTCCGCGCCTCACGTGCAGTCCCACATGAGGCGCGTGAAATTTTCATGGATACCCTGGCGGTTTTTGTATATTATAAAATAGTTCTAAAAGTTTAAAAAAAAGTTTATTTCTGTTGGAATTTTTGCAATGATGCCCCTGTCACTTATTTTATTTGCAAAAATGCCCCTGCCAGGCTGTTTGATTTTTGTGTCTTTTATCTATTTATTAAAAATACCTAGGGTGCTTCTAAAAATTCAGAAAAATGAAGATAAGTGCTTCATGTAGTGTTCTTCCACGCCCATATTTTATTCCACATTTTTTGCATTTATCCTAATTATTAAAAATGAAAAAGAAGCCCTTTTTGCACTGTTTAAATTAGAAAATTCAAAAAAAATAGAAAATGTTTTTGAAAAAATTCCAAAAAAATCATATATGGTATATTAATATATATATTGAGTCCAGGAATTGAATAACCCTAAAAATATGAAAGCTCCAAAATCCAACAAAAAATAGAAAAATCCTTAAAAAATACCAAAAATACATTTTTCTCTTTTATAATTATCTATATATTATTATTAATATATAAAATTAATTTGGGTAATTTTGGAGTTTATCTTATATTTTTAAAACCCGAATTATATTCGGCTATTTACTTAGTCCTATATTAGGGACATTTTTGAAATAAAAAATACATAAAAAATAGAAATATTCCAGAAAAATAACAAAAAAATTAGAATAATATTAAAAAGCTAAAAAAACTATATCTATATATATATTTTAAGTATTTATGTCTATATATATATTTATAATAGTATTCCTCTCTCTCTCTTCTTATATATATATCTCTCTTTATATATATGTATACATATCTATATTATATCATTACAAATATTAAAAGAAAATATAAAAAATATAAAATATAAAAACAAAATAAAAATTAAAAAAATAATAAAATAATAATAATAAAATATATAAAATTAAAACCCACAAAAACCATAAATGGACATGAACAATGGATTGAATAAATTACGCATCACATACATTCCCTTTGCCTCCCAGTGTTTGACCTCTACCTGTACTTACACCTATACACATTTACATGTAGAGTTATAATAAATTTTTACTCCACATTTTTGGATATTCATTGCATACATTGATTGTGGGTTAATTGTTGATAAATTTGGGATCTGTTGAGCGGTCACCGCAACGACTGGATGTCTCGCCTTGTGAGATATCTAGACCCTCGATATTTCCCTTTCATCAAATGGCGTCGTTGCTGGGGAAGCAACGGATTTTGTATGATTTTGTGAGCTTATTTGTTCATTTACTTAATTCCTTGCTCATGTCCATGATTCACTTATTTATTTGTTTGGTTTTTATTTCTATTTGACATTATCTGAGTGACTGCTCTGACCATCTCTTTTCTTTATCTTTGATGCGAGGGACCGCCAAGCAAAGGAGGACCTCCTAGGAGGGCCTATGCACCCGAGCAAGGCGATGTTGGCTCCTCTATGCCGGCCAACAGGAGAGGGCATCCAGGACAGAAGAAAGAGAATTTTTGAAGACAGACTTGATTTTTATGCATTTTATTTTAATTTAATTTGTATATTTATGTGAGAGAGTGACACTTAGAATTTTGTAATAATACAGGACCCTCACAGGTACACTTCGACACCCGAGGTCCAATGACCGAGGGATTGTTCCCTTGGGGACCTCGATGATTTTGACGCTTTTTCTTTTCTTTATTTTATTTTATTTTATTTTTATTATTTTGTGTGAATGAGCTTTAGCTTAGGAGTTGCTTGCTCGTAGAGTTAGGTCCAAACACCCTAATATATATTTGCATGTACCTATAGTTCGCTTTGGACCTAGATCAAACTCTAAATAGCCGTTCATTTGTCTCTTAGCCTTTGTGCCACAGCGAGCCCCGCAAAGCGCTTTCTCCTAAACTCAAGTGTGTTGAGAAGAGGAGGGGTGAGCCAAGACAGGACTTTTTGAGACTAAAGATGAATGAGCGACTTGTGGTGATTCACGATAATAGCAATTTCTGTACCTAGGCGATTTCTTCGGCTTGCATTTGCATATAGCATAGGTTTCAAATTTTGTTATGCATCCCGCATGGAGAGAGCTGGGAGGCACTGTAAGTCTTCTTACTTGGCATGCATCATTGTTTTCCGACTTGCATGGCTTTTTCCGATCTTCTCCCTCTGTTTGTGCCAACCTCGGATGCTTAATGGAAATTGGAACCTCGATAGGCACGTGCATTGAAAATACCCAAAAAAGTGATAACTTAAATAAAATTGGGACTGCTAACTCTATTGGACTTAAAAATAAAACGTAATGGATTCCTTGTCTTGGGGAGAGCAACCCCCTCATTATATGCGTTTTAAAGTGCTTACGTACACACTTAGGAGTAGAGCCCAAATCCCATCATAGCCTCCTAAGTGATTGTACATTTTTTTGTGGGTCTCACCTAACTCTAAAATCGAAAAGATAAATGACCGTCACCTGATGGTCTTCACTGTGTTGAGTAGGTGAATTGGGGGTTTGCCTTGTGTCTTGATTGTGACTTGGAGTCCATTGTGCCTTTCACTCATTACTAGAGTAGTCGGTCCCACCGTGTGAGTCATGCATTTTTATCTTTGAGTCTCTCTACCTCTCTTATACATATATCTCTTCATTTCGCATCGAGTCATGATATTGGTGCTTGAGCTCAATCATTCTTCGCCAAGTCCTTTATTTCCCTCTTCTTCATCACTTTCCTCGTATCCACCGTACCATCTCCATCTTCTTCGGTTCGAGGAGAGCCCGCTCTTCGAACCACCAGTTTGATGGTGTTCCCGCCCTGTGTGGAGCACCCAATTTGGTCTATGTCCCGATCTTCTAGCCCGCCCTCCTCGTACCATCTGTCTCACCTTTCTACTCCCCATGATATTGACAAGCACGCTCAATCAGCTTCTCCACTCCATTGTGTTACCCTTCTTATCCACCCTTCTTGTGTTCCCCGTATCACCTATCCCTTTACTCGGGAATGCTGTGCACATCGATAGCCCGCATCAAGGACTCCATGATTACCTTGATTATCTATGTAAGACGGGCCAATGATGTTGAGGTTGCTGAGATTGATGTGATGAATTTGTCTTTGATACATACATACGAGCATATTGAGGATTTTTGATGATACATGATCATTAGGTGTGATTCTTTATTGACGATTTACATCTCGCACACCGGATTGAGGATGTGATATGATGTAATGATTTGGTGATGATTTCATGAGTATTGAATGATCTATCTTTCTTGAGGATCCGACCATCTTGATTTCGAGGATTGATTGCTTATTCTGATATGGAGTGCCTGATAGAGGTGTACGGATCCTGCATGATCTCTCATCTTCCTATTTGACCCATACTTGATCTCCTGACTCCCTAATCCACCCTGGCACTTAGAGGATTCCGGACTATTTTTCGTGCCATCTCAGCTGACTGGATTGATCCAAGGGATGTCTGGTGAATGACATGATTATTTGCTCCCTTGCATGATCTTATGCCCGCCAAATGATTGAGTAATTTATTGCTTTTGAGGACCTGAGATGACTTGCCAGCATTCCCAAGACCTACATTGATATAGCTCGCATTCCTCCCCGAGGACTATCTGCGGGAGAATGCGACAATTTCTAGGACTGCGGTTTCATTCACTGCTTTGGTCGCCATTGTGATGGGACCCGGAACCGAGTCAGATAATATGCTTGACTGGCCTCCTCCTGTGATTCTGTGCCTAACCTGTCGGTACACAAGGCCAATGTACTAGACTCATCTGAGTCCGCTCTCCTTGACGGTCCTCGTAAGGCAGGGCTCCATTTTTCTGATTATTCCATGACTAGTTCATAGCTCTCCGAGGGTTATCTACGAGAGGCTATGACACATTATAGCAATGGTGGTCTCCTCTGCTGGTAGGCTGTCTGCCGCCTACCATGACCATATTCTCTGTGGGTTCGTCTGATGGATCCGGCCTCATTTGAGCCTCCATCTCTCCTTGACGACCCTCGCAAGGACGAGATGTACTCTGATTTTTCACTGTGTAGCTCACATCACTTCCCGAGGACTATCTGCGGAAGGATGTGACACTTTCTTTACGACCAGCTTCTCTCACTTCTGGTGCCTCGATCTGCAGGGCACAAAGCCGATTCGTCTGATATGGACAGTTGGTCTCCCGTTCTGATTATGCGCCTGATCTGTTGGGCATGAGACCGACTTTATTAGACTCCTTTGAGTCTGCTCTCCTTGATGGTCCTCGTAGGGATGAGATCTTTTCTGATTATTCCTTGACTAGCTCGTAGCTCCCCGAGGGTTATCTGCGGGAGACTATGACATATTTCCGATCTGATTGGTCTCTTCGGTTGGTAGCCGATCTGTCGACTAATGAGACCACTGTGTGGATCCGGCTCCTTTGAGCCTTCCCTCTCCTTGACGACCCTCGCAAGGCAGAGATACAGTCTGACTATTCCTTGCTTAGATCGCAGTACTCTCCGAGGACTATCTGCGGGAGAATGCGACACTCTCTTTACGCTCGGTTCCCACTACTTACTGTGTCTCCCACCAGCGGAGCACGGAATCGAGTCGTCTGATATACATGATTTTTGGTCCCATCTTGAGTTGTGTATCCGTTCTGTGGATCATGGGACCCATCTGATTAGACTCCTTTGAGTCTGCTCGCCTTGACGGTCCTCGCGAGGTTGAGCTTCTGATATCTGCTATTTTTATGCATAGCTGGCAGCACGTTCCCCGAGGTTTGTCTGCGGGACGCTGCCACATTCTGTAGACTTTTTGGTCTCTTATGCTGGTAGCCGATATGTCGCCTACCGAGAATGTACCTGATGATCCGTCTGATGGATTAGACTCCTTTGAGCCCGCTCACCTTGACGACCCTCGCAAGGGTGCGCTTCTGTTCTGATTATTCATTGCCTAGCATGTACTACTCCCCGAAGGTTATCTGCAGGAGGGTACATCAACTTGTACGTACTCGGTTTCACTTCTGGTGTCTCCTATCTGTTGGAGCACGAAACCGAGTCTTTTGAGCTTTTTACTCGCTCTCCTTCTGATTGTGTCTCCGATCTGCGGTTCTGATTGGTATGATCTCTGGCTCCTTTGAGCCTGCTCACCTTGACGACCCTCGCAGGGTTGAGCCATGTCTTGTGGTATTCGGTGTGTCTCATATGATCTTCCGACCTCATGACCACTGAACACCACGATGTCTCTTTCTCTTTACTTTTCCATATCTTACTGAGACGCTGATTGACCGGAGGAGTCTGTACTGCTCTTTCTTCCTCCCGGTCTTACGGTATCGGCTCCGTATGCTGATCTTCTGAGCCGATTGACTAATTTCTGCTACCGGCCCAGACCACTTTACTTTCTGATCTGTTGTCCCCGGTAGCCGACACCCACATGACTGTATATCCGGGTGTCTTTTCACCTTCTGACTGCATCCTCGTTCTCACAGGGAGACGACGACGAGAGTGTGGTATTCAATTGTCAGATACCGTCCTGTACTCTCTTTCACCCCTTTTATATATGTGTTTTGTCTATTCCTTCTTTCTCTCATATGTTTTAGTGTGCCCTAGATCTATCGCCATATCTTTGTGTCTACACTTAGGACGCACCTTGTCCAAAGTATAGGGGGGTACACACTGCGTTGTTCTTTCGTTGTTCAGTTTTGTCACTCCTGTTGTTGCCTATACTTACGATTAGTTGACCCTAAGTATAGGGGGAATGACGCGTATATTCTCCACAATCTTTTCATCAATCTGTATATATCTCTCTTTTCTTCTTTTCTTCTTTTCTTATTTTCTTTTCCTATCTTTCGTATCTAAATAAAAGGTGTCGCCCCTTTGTGTCATTTTTTTGTACTTAGGACGTACTTGGTCCTAAGTATAGGGGGGGCGCACCCCTGTTTTGATTAATTATTTGATCTGTTTAGTCCCACCCTTGACCCTCCCTGCTTTGTGTACAATCTGCTATACTTATGATTACTTGATCCTAAGTATAGGGGGGACGGTCAACTTCTCATTCGTTCATCTCTTATTCGTATGTTCTTTAGACTTATCTATACTCAGTACGAGTCATGTCTTCTCTTTCGCTTTTCCGATCTATGAGGACATAGCTCAAGCTAAGTATAGGGGGGTCATATATACTATGTATATACTTTAGCCATAACTCGTACTCTCATATTTTACTAATAAATATGGCTAATAATTCCTTAAATTCGTTAAAAATCCTTAATATAAAAAGATGTGAATATTCCTCAATTTTTTTTTGTATATACTGATTAATAAATCAAATGAAAATGTTTTTTGCAAAATGTTTGAAAAATAGTTTGAAAATCTTGGTGAACATCTATTGAAAACTATTTTGAAAATATTTTGTTACATGTTTTCAACCTGTGTAAAAATGTGCCGTTTGTAAAATTTATTTTCTTTGTGTGAAATAAAAGGTTTGAAAAATGATTTGCAAATGGTTTGAAAAATGGTTGCAAAAATATGTTGAAAATCTATATATATTGTCTTGAAAGAACTTTGCAAAATAATTTTCAAATGTGTGTACATGTTTGTAAAAATGTTTGTAAAAATTATTTTGGACTATAGATTTCAAAAATTGTCTGAAAAATTTGTGTCAAATAAGTTTGAGGAATAGATACATCTAATAAATAAAATAATAATAAAAATAAACAAGATTCTTTAATAAGTGTACATATATACCTCTAAATAAAAACTAAATTCTAAATTCTCTAAAAATCGGCACGCCCGTGTAAATAGCTGTATATATTTATACTTTGGATACCCAAAATTCTTTCTTTGTGTAAAAATTCTTCTTTGTTTTCAAAAATTCTTTGAAAAATTGCATTATTCTTTGCATATGTATAAATAGCATTTGCATAGCATTCATATTCTTTCATTGAGCTTGATGATTGAACTAGTCCAATAAAGTCAAAGATTGGATCTTGGTTGGACCTTACCGCACCTAATTGCACTGGAACCTTATGGGAACTAGGTTTAAGGTACTTCGGGTCTATTTAGACTTAATTCTTTGAGAAATCAGGGATGGGTTCAAGTCACCTCAGTGGACTAACAAGAACTTTTCGAAACACACGTACGACTCTTGTCGACCGTGACCTAACTTGGACACTTGCACCTTTCACTTGGCTCAACTCAGTTGGAGTGGTGAGGGGGTTGGATTTGCCAGTCTGAGACGCACACGGATGGAAACATTCGTCCTCGTTTAGGGAGGGAAGTGCACCCCAACCGGGTCCAGTAGCCATGAGGTCTAACGACGGGAGATTGTGGGTTGCGATAAAGCTTCAAAAGAGGGATAGTCTTCTGACTCAAGAGGAAAAACTCCTATTGTAAATGTTGTTGTATATAGTATGTTGAAAAAAAATCTCCAAAAAAGTGGACAGGCTTGAAAATAAAATAAAGTGCCTGCTGGAGTATGTATATATGTTGAATAGAAAATAAGCAAGCTTGAGCATCAAAGTTATACCATGTGGGCCTGCAGCTGGATGACTTGACTACACTGGTCTTGCATCCCAGGATAGGTAGCTACACTGGCTACCGTCCATTCTTTTCTCTACCCCCTCCTCTTGAGTTGGATGCCACTTGAACTTAGAAGGGAATACCCCGCTCCTCGAGGAAAGAGTTGTTGAATTAGGAAATCATTGGGTTGTCATTCTGGAGAAGCTAGTCTCTTTGTCATTTCAGTTGGGGAGAGCCACTATCACTTACACTGTACAAGTCAGCCTCATAGTCATAAGGGTTTGCGTATGACGTAGGCCAGTTCTGACCTGGCTATTGAGGTGATTTGAACCAAGTTCTGTGACTCTTGAAGGCTGTTATGTTTTAAACTTGGTTCCCGACTAGGTTCCACACACATTCTCACGCCAAGGTCTAACCTGAGCTCCAAACTTTGATTTTGTACAGATGAGTTTAATAATCATGATCAATTCAATTTATTCTCTACATTCTTTATTTTTGCTTTTTCTTTTCTTCTTATTCTTTGTTCTTTTTGTACTCATTGCATAAGTATTTGCTAGGGACTAGCAAAGGCAAGTATAGGGGGGTGATGAATCTCCATTTCATCACCTTTATTCTATCATTTTGGCCTTAAAAACCCCAGCAAATACATGTAAATAGCCTTAATTTGTACATAATAGCATTCATTATTCATTGTATTTATTGTACATAAAATAAGGTTTTTAATGCCAAAATTATAGAATAAAGAGAAGAAAAGAAAAAGGAATAAAATATTACAAATATTTTATGACCCGAACCTCGAGACAAAGGCCAGCATGGAATTGGTCGATAAGGAATAAAGTAGGGGGAGATAAGGGCCAGTACACAATAAATACCTCATTTATTTATTCATTTATTTATGCATTTTTGACACCTATTTTAAATTTAATTATTTATTCATCAAATAAAGAAACTTTGTTCATGAAAGTTGTAGATAATAATGTAAATAAAAATACAAAATTGAGTGTGTATAAAAATAATACTCAGTGTACATTTTATACCCAGAATAAAAAGCCAAAATCTCAACTTCATAGACCCATATCTTGCAAATAAAAACTCCAAATCACCCAAACTCACCTTTAAATGTATATAGCTTTCTAAGAACTATTTAATAAAATTGGTTTCATAATTTTTGGAGTTCATTTGTAGAAGTTAGGTTTTTGACCCTCCTTGTATATAGGACTGATTAAAATATTCATTTTATTCAACATCTATTACTTCTATAAATTTATATTTTTAGAATTTTGTAAATAATGTGTAAAATACATGTACATATTAAAATTAAAAGAAAACAAAAAAGAATTTAAAAAATAAAATAAGTCTATAAAATTCATAGACAAAAGACCCATGCTACCTACATGTGTATAAATAAAAAGAGATTTAATTATTTTATTCTTTATTCATCTATATTTTTATAATAATGGATATATTATAGATAACTTATTAAAAATACAAATCCAAAATAAAAACCAATAAAATTCATTAAATAAATAAAATTTATATAATATATAGGTAAAATACCTATAAGTATACCTACATATACATATACACATTTATTTAAATATGTAAATAAACTCATAAAAATTAAATAAAAATATATTTATACTCACAAAAATAAGTTATAAATATATAAAATAAGAAAATAAAATAATAAAATAAAATAAACAAAATAAAAATAAATATATATAAATATACTTATAAATACATTATTTTAATAAAACCGTAATAAAATACTTCAAAAAATAAATAAAAATCATAAATAAATACTACATTAATTTATAAACATTTTTTATTTTATAAGTAAAATCTAATTAATTCATTTATTATGTTAAATAATTAGGTCAAGATCGGTCCGATGTGGACCAATCAGGGGCCAGGGAGTGTTGACCTCCGGTCAACTCCCCCTGCGCCTCTGACTTCCGTTAGACATGTCTTTTCCCCCGATTTTCACCATTTTTCCCGCTCAATTGGTTGCACCTTCGACAGTCATCTCTTTACGGATTTTACTCCCAAATGAATTATGATCCTCGTCGAGATTCTGGAACCCTTGTACATAGCATAGATTCGTTGATTTTAGCTAGTCAATAAAGGTCTCCAGGGATGTTTATAAATAATTTCTTCTTCCTCCTTAACCGAATTTGGCCAATTTCTCCTCCCCCAAAAGGCTTGAATCAGTTCCTGGACGAGCCCTCGTGACAGGAGGCGCTTCCCAACACCTCGGTTCGGCCCAAGGAGGAGGAAAGTTTTGTCGCGGTGGCGCTCCGGCAGTCGCCCTGCTCCCTGGAGGCCCCCAGGTCTAAGAGCTGCGCCTTTTACATTTCTTAGTTAGATTTCATTCCTGCATTTCATTTCTGTATTTTAATTAGCATTTAGTTGTTAGAATTAGCGTAGGTTTGGTTACCCGTAGTTCGCCGGAGGTACGCTCCGGCGAACTCATTCACCGTACCCCCACCGTGTTCCGACCACCCTCTCACCTCCATCTCCTTACCCTTCCATTTCCCTACGCCGTAGGCACTTTCGTTCACCCAGATACTCTTCAGAGCTGGAGAGCTCCTCCTCCGCCCCTCGCCGGAGATCACCGCCCCGTACCCCCTTTCGCTCGTTTTGACCCAAATCAGACCCCCAGCCCCTTGTTTTTGTGCAATGAGCTTTCTTGCAGGTGCTGGGATGCCAAAGGTCCCCCGTTGGGGTCGATTTGATTCTTCTGCAGGTACCTGGGGGCTTCACCCTTAATCGATCTCGCTGGACCACTCCGGTGAGCCTCTGGCTCCCCGGGGTGCTCCAGTCGACAGAGCATGGCCCCAGGATGCTTCTTGGAACATCAAATGCCCGAGGGAGCGCCGGACGAGAGAGCAACACCTGATCGAAGGTCGGGGAAGGGGGAGTTCTTCCCTGTTCTTCGAGCCTTCGTCTTCACCGTACGATCGTGGTCCCAACCCAGATCAGAAATGAGCCGTCCGATGAAGCGAAGTGTCGACCGTCCGATCAACCCAGCTGATCTAAACCTATCCCTTCATCGGCGAAGCGGCATCGGGCGAGGAGGTGGCGATGCGTGACAAGTGAAGAAAGCCAAGCCGTTGGATCGCGCGCCTATTGGGGGTAGTTTGCATATTTAGCCCCCGCTCTTTTTGTATTTAATTTTTAATTCTGTAAATAAGTTTTAACGTTGTAAAATAATTGTAATTTTTGCTGAAAGGACCCTGATTTTCTTAGAATTGCATTTAGGTCCTTCTGCGCCTCACGTGTAGTCCCACGTGAGGTGCGTGAAATTTGCATGGATACCCTGGCGGTTTTTGTATATTGTAAAATAGCTCTAAAAGTTTAAATAAAAGTTTATTTCTGTTGGAATTTTTGCACTGATGCCCCTGTCATTTATTTTATTTGCTAAAATGCCCCTGCCAGGCTGTTTGATTTTTGTGTCTTTTATCTATTTATTAAAAATACCTAGGATGCTTCTAAAAATTCAGAAAAATGAGGATAAGTGCTTCATGTAGTGTTCTTCCACGCCCATATTTTATTCCACATTTTCTACATTTATCCTAATTATTAAAAATGAAAAAGAAGCCCTTTTTACACTGTTTAAATTAGAAAATTCAAAAAAATTAGAAAATGTTTTTGAAAAATTCCAAAAAAATCATATATGGTATATTAATATATTTATTGAGTCCAGGAATTGAAAAACCCTAAAAATATGAAAAAGAAAAATTAAAAAATCAGAAAGCTCCAAAATCCAACAAAAAATAGAAAAATCCTTAAAAATACCAAAAATACATTTTTCTCTTTTATAATTATCTATATATTATTATTAATATATTAAAATTAATCTGGGTAATTTTGGAGTTTATCTTATATTTTTAAAATCCAAATTATATTCGGCTATTTACTTAGTCCTATATTAGGGACATTTTTGAAATTAAAAATACATAAAAATTATAAATATTCCAGAAAAATAACAAAAAAATTAGAATAATCTTAAAAAGCTAAAAAAACTATATCTATATATATTTTATGTATTTATGTCTATATATATATATTTATAATAGTATTCCTCTCTCTCTCTCTTCTTATATATATATATATCTTTATATATATATATATATATGTATACATATCTATATTATATAATTAAAAATATTAAAAGAAAATATTAAAAAATATAAAATATAAAAACAAAATAAAAATTAAAATAATAATAATAAAATAATAATAAATATATATAATTAAAACCCACAAAAACAATAAATGGACATGAACAATGGATTGAATAAATTACACATCACATACATTCCCTTTGCCTCCCAATGTTCGACCTCTACCTGTACTTACACCTTTACACATTTACATGTAGAGTTATAATAAATTTTAACTCCATATTTTTGGATATTCATTGCATACATTGATTGTGGGTTAATTGTTGATTGATTTGGGATTTATTGAGCGGTCACCGCATCGACTGGATGTCTCGCCTTGTGAGATATCTAGACCCTCGATTTTTCCCTTTCATCAACCACTCATGGATCTCTGTCTCCTTCAGTGTTCCTCGCTCGTGGAGAAGATGTTAGATCTAGTGAGACAAGATCAGATGATCCGTTGCTTGGATCAATACTTTGGATTACGAGAAGCACATGATTCATCACCACGTTCACAAGTGTTTCTCCAGTCTAATCAGATTTGAGACAGGAGGTCTCTTATGTTAGAGACTCCGATCACAACCACGCTTCAAGAGGTAATCCTTATTTTGAATGTGGTTTGGTGAAACGATCCAAGAAGTGTTCTTGGATCATGTGGTTTCGTCATTTAAACTTTTTTTTTAAATTCCGCTGCACTGAGCAACTAGTGCGACTAGTCGCTCCGATCGCATTTGATGCAGCCTTCATGCTTCCGTGATGCACTTAAGGATCTTCCCATATCCTTAAAATGGCATCAGAGTCAGGTTGAGGTCTTGGATATGATCAAAAACCCTAGGCGATCATGGTTCATATTTTGGATGTGCAAGAAACTTTGTTTTTGCATTGGATGCAAGATCGTAATCGTTTTTCATTAATTTAAAACCTACTGTTTCGACCTATTTTTTAACTGATAAAATCTGTTTATAATGTCTAAATATATCCCAAAAATATTAACCTTTAATCGGTACCAAAAGTTGCATGAAAGTGATTCGAATAGTTCCTGCCATGGAAAATTGGTTTGCATGTTTTCACGGATTTGTAAGAAAATTAATTTTATGTATTGTTTTCCCATCATAAAATGTATAATAAACACTTGGATTAAGTACAGAATCAAACATGAAAACCACTTAAATCTATTCCGCACGATTCTGACTCCATTTTCCCTAGATATTCCATATTTAATGGTTATAGGTCGGAATATGATTGGATCATCAAATCTCTTTACTTAATGTGTTTATAAATCAATGGAAATCATGGAAATTATGAATTTTCCTTAATTAGATATGATGCATAATAATTGTGAAAATAATTGATTAATCATCATAGGCCATCGAATGAACATTTCATGAAAATCCTAGTTTATCCTACAATAGTTGTAGGACAATCTCTAAATGTAAAACATTGTTACTTGAATAGGATTGGGGATTTGTTTAGCAAACCTTCTTATAATATTAGTATTTTTTTTTGATAAATATTATATGGTATAACTTCGATTGTTATACCGAATAACATCTAAAATACAATATGATCAAATCACATTATCTTTACCTGAGGCGGATATGGAGTCTAGTCGATCATTGTTGGGGTAGCAGGTTGCTCCATGAGCAATTTGTCCACATCTTGTGCATACTGGCCATGACAACGAGTAAGGAAAGGATAATGTTTGATGAGATCATGGTGTATTTTTTCTAATTATTAAAATATGAATAATATGTTTTTTGAGATTATACCATCCTTTCATGTAACAATCAAAATTGTTTGTTGGTTTATTAATTTTGATTGATAATTGATTTAATATGTTAAATGTATTATATCAAGTTACAAATACTCTATTATAAATGGAGTTGTATTTCTCTTGCAAGAATTAATCATGTGAATATGATTCATAATGATTATTGAGAATTTTAATATGATATAGAGAATCATATAAGTGACATCCATGATCTCCCTTCAAGGCGAATGGTTCCATTACTAGGGATTGTATGTAGGAGACACATGTTCGAAGTGACAGCTCTTACATACAAGTGCATCTAGATCAGGTTCTTTGCTTCTCTAAAGTGTAAGGTCGTATATGTAGTGACCCCAATATCGATTCATCACATTATTGGGGCGGTATTGGATTGTGTACATCGAGTTTTAATCATATTGACGGTTGGTTCAATCAATGACAGGTTAACATCGCCTTAGGGTGATGGGCCTTGGTGTTAAAGACCGAATTGGGAAATGAAAGTTGGACTTGCAAGGCAAAATGGTTTCCTATTTCTTTTTTATTCGAGTTACAAGTTCTCATATTATTGGGATGTAACAAAGGTAGAAAAGGAGATCCCAGTTCTTGGTAGAGATATAGCAGTAAGTATATCTCATTCTTTGAAAGTGATTAATGTAATGAACTTTAAGAGTTGAAAAGGCAAGACTAATTTGATAAAAAATTACTTAATCAAAGATTTTTAGATTGAATATATAGTTATTTGTATGTTCTAATATAGTGCATTCTTAATTTCAGACAATGAAGTCCATCAACCCACTCAATAGGCTCCTGGAGGTCAATCAGTCGACCGGACCAAATTACTTGGATTGGATCTGTAATCTGTATCTTGTTCTCTCTGGGGGATGCATCTCTTATGTGTTAGACCCTAAGACATAAGAAGAATTAAAGTTAGATGAAAAATATGATGAAGATCATACATTGGCTCGATGTTATATTATGGGATCTCTTTCCAATGTGCTTCAGAGGAAACATGTGGAGATGGAAACCTGCCAGGATATATTGTTGAATCTCAAGGAGATGTTCGGTAATGTCAACCGCACTCGGCGTTATAACGTTATGAAAGATCTTATTCACTGCAAGATGCAGGAAAGGACTTTGGTTCGTGAGCATGTACTCAAAATGTTTGGGTATTTGTCTGAGCTAGAAACTCTCGGGGCAAAGATGGATGCAGAAATACAGTCTGACTTCATTCTATTATCACTACCCAAGTCTTTCAATAACTTTGTGGTAACGTACATGAATAAATTGGAATTAACTAACGTTGAACTCTTGGTTTCTTTAAAGCTTGCAGAAGACGTAATGAAGAAAAATAATCCCACTGGCAGTGCAATGGTTACACATGTCAAAGGGAAGCGTAGGCGGAAGCAAGGATCTCAGAAGGGCCCGGTCCATAAGAGAAAGAATAAGAGTCAATGTGTTGGCTCATCCTCTAATGTTTTCGCACTGGTGACATGAAAAAAGGCTGATATGTGTCATTACTGCAAGAAGTCAGGGCAATGGAAGCGTTAACTACCCTGATTACCTGAAGTATGCTGACAAAGGTAAAGCCCCAGCAAGTATGAATTCTACTTTCATCATTGAAACCAATTTTCTCGTAGGACGAGAAGGTAATTGAGTCATCTATTCTAGTGCTTCCGTTCATGTATGCAATTTGTCACATCTATTTCACGAAATTAGGAATCTTGATGAAGGGGAGATTGTCATCCAGATGGGATCTGATGCAACTGTTGCAGTAGTCGTAGTCGCAACTTGTAGACTATCATTATCTGGTGGAAGAGTCTTAGTACTTAAATAATGTCTTCATGTTCTAGATGATAGAAGAAACTTAATATTTGTATATAAATTAGTTAGAAGTGGATATTTGTTTCTTTTTTGTAATAAACTTGTCATAAATCATTATGAAAAGTATATTATAGATGGAGTTCTGACTTCTGGTGGACTCTATGAATTGTTGATTGATGAAAATGTCATTAATGTTACTACCACATATTAAAAACCCTAAAAGAGCCAGGGAGGATGGAAATCATTCAAATGTGATTTTGCGTCAAAGGCTTTGTCATTTATCTGTTGATAGAATCAATAGATTGGTAAAGGATGGACCCTTAGATTTCTACAAGTTCAATCTTTGCCTACCAGCGAACATTGTATTCGAGGTAAAATGATTAGGGTGCACTTCCGTAACAAGGTTACAAGATGCGAATGTATTCTTGACCTAATACATACTGGTGTTTGTGGTCCCTTCATCACAGCGACACAAAATGGATATCGATACTATTTGACGTTTATTGATTACCATTCATGATACGAGTGTATCTTCCTATTATGTCATAAATCTGAAAGCTTTGAAAAGTTCAAAGAATTCATAGCTTTGGTTGAGAACCAAACCTATAGTAAGATTAAATAGATTTGATCTTATCAAGGTGTCGAGTACCTCTCAGATGAATTTAATGAATATCTTAAAGAGAAAGGAATTGTCTCCAATCTCACTCCTCCTGGAACTCCCCAACATGGTGCTGCTGAAAGATGCAACATGACCATCATGGACGTGGTGCGTTCAATGATGAGTAAAGCACATTTAACACTTAGTTTCTAGGGATATGGAGTAGAGACTACAATATATCCTAAATAAGATTCCTAATAATTCTGTACCTAAAACTCCTCATGAGCTTTGGTATGGAATCAAACCCAGTGTTAAACACTTGAGAGTTTGGCGTTGCTTGGTTCTTGTGAAGAATGTGGACGCAAGTAAGATATAATCTCTCACTCATGAGTGATACTTCATCGGGTATGTTAAAGATAGTATTGGCTATCTGAACCTTGGACCATTTTGGTCAAATATTCCTTTTTGCTATTAGCTTCGTTATGGTAGAAAGTGTTTGGTTGCTCTGCATGGATCTTTTATACACTGATGGATATAGAGTCTTTTGGTTTTCCCATGTTTTGGGGTCTTAGAAAAAATACTCTAGGAGTCCATCCCTCATCTGAAGCTTTATTTCAACCGGATACTCATGTCTTTGAATGTCCATGCTACCAAAGAAAGAAATACACGGTCTTCCAACACCTCATCTGTATTGAGCTAATAATTCCATATCCAAGAGTCTACTTAGAATGAGGCAACCTGGTTAGACATTAAGAGTCAGGTCTAGAGAAAATCTTGTGAACTTGGAGAATTAAGTCTACGACCTAAAGTTTTCAAAATTCTACTTCTCAATTGAAATTCCTTCAAAATTTAAGTAGATTAAAGTCAAATCATGTCTATCCTCGATTTCTATTCATAAATCGGTTCAGAACCCATTAACTTTCCACTTTGCATATGTAAGATATGCAAATGAAATGCAGATGTTATGAAATGCATATGAATGAAGTGCAAGAATATATTTTATGAATGCAAGAATGATGTGAAAGAGTAAATAAGAAGCCCTTTTTATAAGACAAAAGTTTTTGTATACCTCATATTTTACAATAATTTTGCAAAAGAGTATTATTTACAGGAATTTCAAAGATTAAACAAGTTTTACACATGGAATATTATACATATTGTACAGATTTTACAGTTTGTATACAATATACAATTTCTACAAGTATTTTACAAATGTAAAAATATTACAATTTTACACATCATGTAATTATTACATAATATATACACAAATACACAAAAGTACGAGCTATGGGTAAAGTATTTATGTAATATATACACACACCCTACACTTAGCATGTATTATGTCCTCAGAGCACGAGAAGCGAGGAAAAGACATAACTCGTGCTAAGCATAGGAAGTGATAAGAATAAAAGTATAGAAATCGACCCGCCCACCTATAATTAGGCTCTGATCATCATAAGTGTAGAAGAAGAGTAAAAATGGGGTGGTTGAGGTCAAGATGAGAAATGGATGAATGAATATACAGGGTGGGCAGCAGTCAACCCTATACTTAGGCTCTGGTCAACCTAAGTATAGGATAGGAGTAAGTATGAGAACCGATGAGGTTGGGGAATATATAGAGAGAAAGGGGAGTGATGAAAGAGATGATTGGAGATGTTGGGAGTAGTGAGGATTCATGTGTTCGCTACGAGTGGCTCAAGTGATTCTGGGATACGCATGAATGAGATCTCTTAAACATGGGCTAACTGCTCGTTTGATCCTACAAAATTCTTTAGCAGCTTCCCATTTACAAGGAATGATTGTGCACCATCTGTAAGCTATGAAATCCCTACACTGTCATTCACATGCACTAATATGAGAATGAAGGGTCTTGTCCACTTGGACTTCAACTTGCCTTGGAAAATCATTAACCTAGCATTGAATAACCATACCTTCTATCCGGGGAGAAAATTCTTGCATACGATATTTTTATCATGCCAACACTTGATTCTGTCCCTATAGCACACTGTTATTATATGAGCTCTGCAGGTAGATGACATGGTTTTCCATAAACCATTCAGAAGAGGTAGGTTCCAAGCGGGGTATTGTAGTAGTCCGGTATGCCCATAGAACTTCGTCCAAGAGTTGGGACTAGTTCTTCCTGTCAGAGCGGACTAGCTTTAAAATGCCCTTCACCTCCCTATTCGACACCTCTACCATGTCGTTCGATTGTGGGTGGTATGGACTAACAACACGGTGCTCGATGAAGTAGTCCTTTATTAAATTTTTCATTTCTCTATTAACAAAGTGTCTACCCCATCAAAGATGATGACTTTGGGGACCTCGAACTGTGAAATGATGTGATCTTTCACGAACTTGCAGACAGTTCTGCTATTTGTGTCCTAGGTAGGGATAGCTTCCACCAACATATAGAGATAATCAATCGCCATTAGAGTGTGCTCATAGCCATATCTTTTTGGGAATGGGTTCATGAAATCTATGCCCCGTGCATCGAAAAAATCAACCATAATGACACGTTACATGGGCATTTCACCATTGGGATCGATTGTCCCTCCCATTCTCTGAGACACTGGACACGACCTAACAAATGCATATGCATCATGGAACAGGGTCAGCTAGTACAAACCATACTGAAGCACTTTTCAAGCGGTCCTCTGCCCAGAGTGATGTCCACTTGCATCCAAGGAATGGTAGGAGGTGAGTACACTCATGTATTCCTCCTGATGAATACACCTCCGTCAGACACAATCCAGACCTTTGAAGAAAAGGAACGGATCCTCCGAGTGGTATCTCCTAGATTCTTACTTAAGTCGATCAATGTTGCTCTTCGGCCAATTATGAGAAACTATCCTAGACACTAAGAAGTTCACCATGTTAGCATACCATGGGAGAGATATGATAGAACATATCGACTCATTGGGAAAGGAGTCCTTGATAGGGTCAGTCTCAGGGGAACTATGTGATTCAATGTGGGAGAGGTGATTAGCCACCACAATTTTCACTCCTAGCTTATCCTTGATCTACAAATAGAACTCTTGGAGTAATATAATACACCTAAGAAGTTGTGAATTCATGTCCTTTTCCATGAGGTACTTGATGGATGTGTGGTCTGTGAACACAGTAACCTTGGACCCTAAAATATGTGAACTGAATTTATCCAAGGCAAATACTACGACAAGCATTTCCTTCTCTGTGACAGTGTAATTCCATTGAGCCTGATTGAGTACTTTACTGGTGTAGGGGATAACATAAGGAATCCGTTTTCTCCTTTGTCCTAACACAACCCCAACTTCAAAGTCAGAAGCGTCCATCATGATCTCACAGGGTATATACCAATCTGGGGCATGTAGGATAGGAGCATCCATGATCTTCCTCTTTAGGAGCTCAAAGGTCTCAAGACACTTATGTTCTATAATGAACTTCATGTCTTTTCCTAAGAGCTCCATCAGCGGTCAGGAATCTTTGAAAAGTCCTTTATGAATCCGCGGAAAAAATCGACATGCCCAAGGAATGACCGCACTTGTTTGATGTTGGTTGGAGGTTGAAGTTTCTTGATCACATCCACTTTGGTAGGGTCAATCTTCTTTCCTCTCTTGGATATGACATGCCCCAACACAATGTCCTCTTGAACCATGAAATGGCTCTTCTCCCAAGAGAGCATCGGATTCACCTCACTACACTTTTTGAATACTCGATCCAGATGAGATAGATAAGAGTCAAACAAATTGTCGTGGACCGAGAAGTCATCCATAAAGACTTCCAGGAAATCGCCCACCATCTCGGCAAATACTACAATCATGCACAGTTGGAAGGTCCTGGTGCATTGCATATCTCGAAGAGCATTTACCTTAATGTGTACGTGTCGAATGGACTTGTAAATGTGGTCTTTTCATGGTCCTCAAGTGCAATGGCTACTTGATTGTAGACCGAGTACCTGTCTAGAAAGTAAAAGTATTCTTTCCCCTCTAGTCTCTCCAGGATCTAGACAACGAATGGTAAATGGAAATTATCCTTTTTCATCATGGCATTCAAGTGTCTTAATGCTCATAGACATGCCATGACATGGGTACTCGCGTTATAATCTCTTCTCCATCCAAGTCGGTGACTGTCTAAAGTCCCGCCTTCTGAGCGACTACATGAAGTGGTGCCACCCACTTGGAATCAGAGATGTGATAGATAAACCCATCGTCATATGATTTTCCAATCTCCTTCTTGACCACATCTTGTAATTTTGGATTCAGCCTGCGCTGGAACTCACGAGAGGGTCTATCACCTTCCTCAAGGTAAATATGGTGTAAGCACAAAGCGAGGTTAATCCCGTGATGATCAGATGTACTGATGATTACAATATATATTGATATTATATTCTCAAATTATGTGAAGAAAACCTTAATGTTTGATATATTATCTCTAAATTTCACATAATTTACACTTATGTGTTCTATGCACATAGCAGACAAACCCACCTAAAATATACAAAGACGGTTAATCATAGCATAAATCGACTGTCCTTGGTAATATATCCAGATAAAATGATTCAACAATCTCTATTTATATAAATATATTACTTATGAATTATATGGTGAGAATATATTCAATACTAAGATTGATAGTCATCCATGATCATCACCAAGATATAACTTAAAATAATTATCTTTATAAGCTAACAACTCATATTTATATTTAATATAGTTAAGGAGAAATTAAATTTCATTAACGTTTTATATGGAAAAGAAATTGGAAGGATGACTTTAGCAAAATGACCAAGTCATTGCCACATGTGCCATGAGCCCTACGTAACTCAGATTCCCCATGAAATTTCAATTCCCATGCATATGTATTAACTTTTGCCTTTATTTACAAGTTGGTGAAGTCGCCTATTCCAAATATAAAAGGGAAGGACTCCATGCCAAGACCTCGGACCCCATGCACGTCCACTCTCTCTTCCCGCACTCTCCCTCCCCCGACTCTCATCTTCCCCGACGCACCCTCTCTCCCTCGACACCGTCTCTCTCGCCCGAGGCATCCCATGTCTCTCTCCCTTCTCCATCCAGGAGCTACCTGTGTGGTCATCTTCCTCTTCTCAGCCATTCATCTTCGCGTACTTAGCTAGTAGTGGCTGCACCTCCTCCTCGACGTCCTCTTTGCGTGCAGCACATAAGCGGCCACCTTCTCCTCGCTCGACAGCTGGATCTCCTCGTGTGATTGACCTCCTCCTCGACATCCTCTTTGTGTGGCCAAGTAGCTTCGCAACCGTCTTTGTGCAACCGACTCCATCTCCATCATCGTCGTCGTCATCTTTGATCGTGATTCTGAAATACACAATAGAGAAGCCTTCTTCCCTCATTTTTATTTTGTCTCTTGCATTTTCACATTAGTGTTTAGTTCAAGTTAAAATCACTCTTATTTAGTAAAGTCTTAGTTAACTCTAGTCTTTTCTTATGTATGTATTACAATTGTCTCCTCTTTTATTAAATTGAACGGAATGTTGCAAGTGATTCTTATTTCTTCCATATTAATTTACAATCAAACCTCCACTTTCTACGTTAGTTGCATTCATTCCCTCAATCATTTACTTTAAGTTTTAAGAAGTATTTTCATCATATATTGCATTTTCTCTCCAAGATTTCATAATTTCTGCCATCGCCATAGATTAAGATTCAAATTAAGTTTGAAAGAAGAACAAATATTGTGAATTTGCTTGGTCCCTTTGGGCTCGATCCTCTACTTGCCGCTGATATTTTTCTGCAATCTAATCATGCTCGTAATTGTATTATTTATTGAAGTGATCAATATATGTGTGTACACAATGATAGTGATAAAAGCATCATTTTAAACCACGCAAAAACACCATTTCATTTTGGCGTCATTGTCATGGACTAGGAAATATTTGCAATTTTTCTTCATTTTTAACTATGTTTTGATATTCTAATCCGTGCATTTTCTTTATTTCAGGTACTTGGACTCTGAAAAAGAAAAAAAATGATGATTTATGCATTTTAATTTTTTTTAGCGAACTTGTAATTTTTTCTAAGTAGAAAAAATTTGTAAGTCATTTTCTCCCTCCTTCTCAAGTCGCTCGCCATCAACAGCATTTGTTTGTGCTCCGAATTAAACTGAAAAAATTAAAAAAGAGTTCTTCATTGCATCATCCCTGTGGTCTTCTCCCTCTGATAATCTAATTCAAAGACCACCAAAAGCGTATTTTGATCACATAAAAGGATAAGCTTGTAAGATCACTGTAGTGATCCAAATGAGAGAGGATGAAATTGAATGATTATTTGAAAGCAACTTGGTGATTGACACAAATTCATGCGCACATAGAACCCTTGGATAGAGACAAAAATCCTTGGTGTCATGTGGGATTGCAGAAAGAAATCGCAACTTCTTGACGTGTTGGGCACAAGTTCTTGCAGGAAAACATATCATTTATCTGAGTACCCACCCTGAATACCCCAGATAGATGAGAATATCAATTTTTCACAATCTTCCACAAACACCTCTTCATTTAGGATCAATAATTCTCTGACAACAGTTGTTGAGCAACTAAATCTAAAATTGAAAAGATAACTACATCTATGGTAATTTGACTGGAGTTTGTGAATCAACAAATTGTTTTGTGTTTGTGTTGTGTATGCTTGGTCGTAGCTCTCAAAAAAATCCACTGCAACAACTACTTGATTGCAACCCAATCTATCAATCCAGCCCATCTTGTTTGAGTAAGATGTATGAGGATACACCTGACATAGGAGAAATGGGAGAAGAGAACCGACCCAATCCAATGGATCACATTTTACAACAACTGCAACTGCCTAGAGAGGAGGATGTCACAATCTACCAAACCATAGCTCCACTAATCCGACCACCACCCCTAAACACACATTATAACCATGTGTCTGAAGATCTAGTCCACTGGATCCAAATTCCACCTGAGATAGGAGACTTTGAGATAAAACCTGCATCTATCTCCTTGATACCAAAATTCTATGGAAATATGAGTGAATACTCTTTCCAACACATCCAAGATTTTCGGTCCTCCTTTCATACAATGAGCATCCCAAGGGTAGAAAGGGAATACATTTATATGAAAGCCTTCACTTTCTCTCTTAAACAACGAGTAGTCTAATGGCTCCAAAATTACAAAACCCCTCTCATCTCTTGGGACACTTTAAGAGAGGGTTTCATCAAGAAATACATCCCTATAGTAAAGACAAATTCCCTAAGACAAGCCATATCATCCTTCACCCAAAAGAACAAAGAACCCATTCACGAATCCTAGGAGCACTTTAAGGAATTACAAAGTAAATACCCCCATCATGCAATCCCTAAAGGGGAATTAGTTCACATATTTTATGAGGGCATAGACACATCATTCAAAAGAGTTGTCAATGGCTCATGTGATGGGAATTATTTTAGACACGATGAACACATCGTGTGGACCTTATTTGAGAACATGGCAGATAATTCGGGGAATAGCTTCTTCATATATAGCAGGCACATGAGACCGGTCAATGTAGTCGATCTTGAGAGATCCATCAGTGACTCATCCAAGAAAACTCATGATAAATGAGAAATAATTGATGAGCTCGAAAATCACCTCTTTAATTATCGTTAATTACAGTTTAGGAGGTAATTTACGATCGATCATATACCACAAGCATTGAATGTTGTGGAATAATTTTTACTTGGCAAGTCTACCAAGTTTGAACACAGGGAACATACTATTTCTAGTTGCTTGGTTTTAAATTAAATTAAATATATAATTAAATGTTCGATTAATTTCTGTGTTAGAAAATAAAGAGAAAATATGATGATGAAAATACAAAGAAAAATAAATAGAGCGGATGAGCACAGAATCTATGATTTTCTTTGATTTAAATCCTCAATGAAATTTATCAAATAATACTAAAAAATGTCACAGATCAAAAGAGATTCATGAGATGAGTTTCCAATCAAATTCAAGCTAAGGGAAAGGAGATTGATCAGTAAATAATCCGATCAATAAAGAAATAAAAAATAATCCTCAAATAGAGATGGTGATCTAAAAAATTCTCAGTTTAATCCTCAGATAAATAGAGCTTGATCAGATAAAATATCGCGAATTAAACTAAATTCTCCTCAAATACACCCATGTAATGATTAAATCCTCAATTTAATAACCAATAATTACAAAAGGAGTAAATGAAAATCTCCTCAAAAATATTTTTGTAGTTCAATAACTCCTCTTTAATCTTACATTCAGCAGATATTTATTTCTCAAAAATAAATTATAAACAGATAATTAATCAACTCAAAATCATAAATAGAATCCCTGCAAAATAAGTCGTCAATTTTCTCAATAAAATATGGCACAAAAAGTCAGAAATCAGCTTGCATATGTCAACAAAGATCTATAAATAATACTCACTAATGTTAAGCCTTAGATATGTTTGTAAGATATATAATATGAAAGAGCACGGAATAAGCTTCAAAACGACATATTATGCATAAAAATCAGAGTTCGTATGATAAAGATATGCTCAAATGAAGTTGCAGGGGCTAAAATGTAATAAAAGATAAAGTTTTCATCTCAGTTTGGTCCCTATAGGGACTTATGTGTAATTTTCAAATATGCATGGGCCTTTCTACAATTTTCCTACGTGGGCACGTGTCTGGCACATGGCTTCAAGAGGCGAGGCTTCTTTGCAATTTTCTGGAAATGCAGAGGCAAGTCTACAAATCTCCCACAGTCTCATGTGTGGTGCACGCGTTTAGTGAGGCTCAGGACAGGGGCTGTGATTTGGGTCCATGTGGCGGACGGTGGGCGGTTCGACCACCTGACATAGAGGTTCGACGTTCCGAGCCTAGGTAGCACTCAGCTGAGGTTCGGTCGACCCTAACCTCAAGGCTATTGCTGAGGCTTAGACAGGGGATGTTGTGGTGACCCACAGGCTGTTGGATAACCTGATCCAACGGCTGCGGGGCGAGGCGATGTCGAGCGTCGGAGCACAACGAGGTGTCAGTTGCTACAGATGGTGTGGCAGCGTTGAGAGGTAGCAGGGCAGAGCTATGGACTATTGAGGGTGGTTGAGGGCCTCTGTGGTGGATTTAGCATAGCGGAGATGATGGGTGAAGTGGGCGAGGCAGGTGAAGCTCACGGAGCTGCAGGAAATTGGTTGAAGGGCGGTGAGGTGGCAATGGTATGAAGGCCTGGATGTGATCGAAGTAGGTTAGGTCTGTGCAAGACCTAGAGATGGATCGAAGCAAGGGAGGTTGTGGAGAAGAGGTGGGCGAAGGGAGAACGGTCGGCGAGGGTCGGAGGTGTATGGTTGAGTTGTTGGGATCCTTGGAAGGACCGGTGGTGTGGTAAAGTGAGTGTATAAAATTGATAGAATTGACTAGAGGTGGGGGGATAGGGGTATATAGGAGCTCAAGGACGGAGGAGGATGAAGTCGTTGGTAAGAAGATATGGATGGTTCTTACCTGGAAATGAGGAGTTGAAGCTCCTGGAGTCGTTGCTTAAAGAGTCCGACGAGGTGGTCTCTAAGTTCTACTGCTCTATGGAGAAGAAGCAGTGACACGACCAAGAATTTGGTCGAGAATCACATGGAGGTCAATCCCTCTTCCTCAATAATGAAGTCTTCTTGTTGTCGATGTCACCTAAGAGGAAGGCCTGTCTGGAGAAGAAGAACATGTAAAGGGTTGATGGGGCAGATGACTGGCGAGGGAAGAGTCTTTATAAGAGAGGTGGGGAGGAGATGTGTTACATACGTATGGTTGTAATGACCAGAGAAGGGTGGAGATGCGACAATGGGCATTACATGCAAGCCGACAGTGGTTACAGGAGGAGGAGGCAGGTTGCAGTTCTGGAAAGGGGAGGAGATGGCCACATGCGGAGCACGTGACTGAGGTGGGGGTGATGGGTTACGTGCTCTGCACATGACAGAGGGTATGGGAATGAAGAGAGAGGAAGAGGGAGAAAGAACCGAGAGAAGAAAAGGGGGGGAGAAATAAGAGGGAAAAAGAAAGAAAAAGAGGGAATAACAAAAATAAATAAAATTTTAGTAAATAAATAAATATAAAAATGTTAAAAAATATAAAAATAAGATAAATGAATTAGAAAAAAATAAAAGAAATAGAAATAGACATCAAAAGAAAAAAGTGATCAACACAAAAGTAGTCGTTCATCTCGACGAGATCTACAACTTTCATGAAGGAACAGGGAGCAAAAGAGGTCATCTATACAAAGTGGTAATTTTGGTGGTTCTCAATGTGTATAGAAAACCGACTTCTTGGAGTTTTGTAATTTTTTGTGATTTTAAAATAGGATAAAAATTCTAGAAAAAATATGATAAAATAAATGGCACTTATTGCACATTAATCATTTTTTTGAATTTTTATACATAATAAAATAGGGAAATAAAATAGAAGTAGGAAATAGAAGAATTTTACACAAACTCACAGGGGTCACTCAGACACAATCATTTTCTTTGATTTCAGTCTTGATTTGGAATTGAAATTTTATACCACTTGATAAAAATTTAATCAAAGAACAAAAAGAACTAAAATAAAATGGGTTAATTATGTATATAAAAACTCAAGGTAAAAATCGTAAAAAGATAAAATATGCAAAAGAGGCCCAAAACCCAACTTTCACATATGAGTTCTGAATTTTATGAAATTGGCATTATTTTGATGGTATTTGAAAATGGAGTACTTTAAAAGTGAGTAGATCAAAATCGGACACTTTATGAGGAAGATGTGTGTTTTAGTCCGTCTGATGTGAAATTAGGTTTTAGATTTATTTATCATTATTTAGGTTAGCAATTTTTTAGTATTTTTTATTTATTCTTTTTAATAATATCTACACAAGGGAAGTGGTTTCAGGTCAATTGGAGCCATGATGAATTAATTAAAAACAGGGGAAGGTAGCTGCTTTTTATGTCAATTTACACTTGGAATTTTTGTTCCTTATTTTTTGCAATTATGCATGATGAAATGTGAATATTATTTACACATGTATGAATGCTAATGATATTATATTAATGATTAAATGCATATGGATTTGTGGGGAACGGAGCCTAATTGATCAATTTTAGCATATTGAATCTGAGATTCATCATACCTTATACTTAAACTATGCTCGTCCCCAAGCATCAATGAATGAATGACTTAGTTGGATAAATCCCTTACTGTGCATGTGAATTTTAAGGTTCAATTCATCGAAGACTCTTAATTTGAGTGATCCTAAAATTCTAGGTTCAACCATGCTTTAACTAAAAGGAATCCAACTTCTCTATTTATCAGACTCTCTGTTTGTACAAATAATATAAGGATATGACTTTTAGTGTACTGCATTCATGAGAGTCGAGTCAAGATGTCACCCAAGGACCCAGTCTAGGACACTCTCCTCTAGACCTAATCCTCAACACTAGGGAATAAGTTGGTTCTTGCATTCAATCCATCATCTCATTAGTTTGGCTGACTTGAAAGTGTAGACGGATGGCTAGATGATAGGATTGTGTATATTTTTCTCTCCCTCACATTGGAAGAAGGGGACTCTCGAGTGCCTTATTATTCAACACATGTATATTTTTGTTTTTGATCAATATGTCCATCAAGAGAATTTGGAGTCGTTTGCACTTGTTTTCTTGGGAGTACACCGGGGTGTATCTCTTTTGAGTATCTAAGATACCTTCGACACCCAGCCTTGTATCACTATACGATGTAGAGCCCTTTTTGGTGCTAGCCTGACTCCTTGGTCCTAATAGCATTC
Source organism: Ottelia alismoides (assembly GCA_037367405.1). Taxonomy (NCBI): domain Eukaryota; kingdom Viridiplantae; phylum Streptophyta; class Magnoliopsida; order Alismatales; family Hydrocharitaceae; genus Ottelia; species Ottelia alismoides. The sequence continues at coordinate 750,447 of JAZKJV010007870.1, read as the reverse complement.
GGTCCAAGTGGACACTTTGAAATGGTTGGGAGTGCTCGCCTTTGGTGAGAAGCTCATAGGATTTGTATTTGTAATGATTGAGCTTTCTTTTGTATGAGAGAACTTCTCTCGAACTTTCATTTCATTGATTGGCTATCTCCATTGCTTTTACCCAGAGTTGTCACACACTGATCAACAATTCATTTAGTTTCATTACACCCTGAAACATAGGTCAATATCAAGAGATAACATGTGAACTTGTTCACATACTAGCTAGGGTTTGCTGATACCCAGGTTTCTTGAAGCCTTCATTAACTTTATCCCATCCTTGAGCATTATTAAATCGAGTCTAAACTCAATCCTCTAGTCCTAATTCCTCAAGTGATAACTCAACTCATTTCATCAATCATGCAGTTGTGAAAGTGTTGTGTTGATCATACTCTTTAGAAGGTAGACATGAAGAGTGCAATATAGCACTCAAATCCTCAAACTAGGGATGTGTGGATCATCAAGTTAAAAACCAAATGACTAAGGTTGGTTAACTCAGGCTCTCAACATCTCAGAAATAAAGTGTCCTCAGATCATTAAGCCTTGAGTGATAGTGGATGTGTCAGGAATACACCAACTAAAGAATGCATGAGATGCTTAATGAAATGAAAGACCATGAGTGATTTTTTATGCAAAAATGTTTTTGTTTTTTGTTTTTTTTTGAAAATCGGGTATTACTTACGTAAAGAATTTAGTATAATATACATAATAACAAAGCTTTTACCCACACTCGATTTTAGATGAAAACAATTAAAGTACGAGCCATGGATAAAGTACATAGAATATATAAAAACACACACCCCTGCACTTAGCTTATGTTATGTCCTCATGGCACAAAGTGAAATGTAGACATAGCTCGTACTACGAGTAGTAAAGCGAAAAAGAAATAGAAACCGACTTGCCCCCTATACTTAGACTTTTGAGAAACTAAGCATAGCAGAAAAGCATGAGGCAGTCGAGGGTGAGGGGAAAAGAATAGAAGTGATGTATAAACAATGATACCGGTCCCTCTATACTTAGGCTTAGGTCAGTCTAAGTACGATCAGATAACTATAAATGGGGAACCGAGTAGATTGTGGATGTACAAGGTCAAGGAGTTTTGCGATGAACCTTCTTGTGGGAGTGTGGCAGGAGATAGTATGGAGATGTGGAGGGTGGTGAAGAGTGGGAGGGTGAAGAGGACTAGCCATCGTCAGAGTCGTCCTCAGAAGAATAGTAGTCATATGTAGAGGATCTCCAACTATTGCCAACCAGAGGTAAGTTCCCTTTGACCATAGCTGTACTTATTGCACTTGCATGATGAACCACTTCAGGACTGGACGAGGACTCGTCAGAAATCACCTGGTATCTAAGGTCAAAGGTGATTTTCTTGGTCGGTTTGTTTCCATGAGAAGCATTGGGAGAAAGATGGAATGTCTTCATCTCCCAATCCTTAGTAATCGGCGTGGCATTTATTATTTCTTTGTTAGATGAATCCTCGTAAAAGTCGACCAATTCTTGTAGGGTCATACGCAGCTTCAGGCAAAGGAGCATGTTCCTAGTGGCTTTGTGATCGTTGGTTGTGGATGTTTATGTCACCTCCTGATATTCGTGAATTTTGGTGACATCAGAGGCTTCATGAGTTGGTTCCTTGTATGGTTCAAGTATATCATGATTTACTACCGACTCAAAGATTGGATCACTTAAATAATCATGACGATCCTTGGAAATATGGTCCAATTCTTCATAAGCTCACAAATAATGTTACCCCTAGGTGCAGTGTTAGGGTGGTGAGAATCCAAATACAACTTAACAATCGATTTCTCATGATTTTCTCCTAGGTTTTGTGTCTGTATTTCGTGAGGAGAGGTCTGATCATGTGAAGTGTTTGTCTCTCAATCACAAATGTCGGTTTCAAGTCGGGTTTCCTCAGAATAGGTTGTGTCATTGAGGTTTTGGGCATTCTGGTATGAGTTCAGAAACTTGATGTCATGAGTCTCACAAACAACAATTGCCTTAGTTAAGGCTAAGAACAGCTTTCCTAAAATTATAGGAGACTCAGACAATTTTTCGAGGTGCTCAATGTCAAGAAAAATAAAGTCCACTTTATGATTGTCACCTCGGAAATTTACGATGACAGAAATAATCCCCTATGATCTTTTTGTAGATCGATCGGGTAGTTGAACGATCACCCTTATCTTTTTGAGTTGTCCGAGTCTGAGTCAGTTAAAAACAAACTTGGGAAGGATGTTAGAGTAGAGTCATCGTCTAACCGAACATGAGTGAATACGGTATCCTTAATTTCACATGTAATCCGAGTTAACCGCTTGACTTTGCGGCTTTTGATTTTGTAACTCAACACTAAAGAACTGGCCATAGATGGCGCAACGCCATTTGATGAATGAGAGATCGTCTTTTTTATTGTCGATAATTGTAGTACAAGAGACAAAATTCGGTCGATCAAAAACCACACTTTCAAATATATGGAAGTTATTTTACTTGGCAAGTATACCAAGGTCGAACACAAGAACACGAGCCTCTTATTCTATTTACCAAAAATTATTGATTAATTAATGAGTGATTATTTTCTAGTCCTTGGTTTTCATGCATATGCAAATAAAATGATGCAAAGACAAGTTCATGTGATGCATGCAACTTTTGTTTGATTTTTAAAATGTAAAAATAGGATGCAATGAACATAATACATGATGAGATGCAAAATAAAGGCATGCACGATAAATGTGTACAAATATACCCTACATTAATAGTTCAATGAGCAATCAAATTAACAACTATAATTTAGTGTCAGAGGTAATTTTAGCAACTTGGTAAATAGTGGCATTTAAAATGTGAGCGAGAGGTACTATTTATCATCCAAGAATTAACAACTATAATTTAGTGTCAAATAATGAATTAAAATATGCCATTAAATAGAGGGTAAAATGTACAACACAATGAAACTGAAATCAGCTGAAATTGAGTCTGTATGCTCAAGATATATAACATACAATGTAAAGTCTTAAATGTATAAAAAATGCATGGAAAATAAATATAAATATTACAAATAGGTCTTTGGAGGGACCTATTAGTAATTAGAATAAATAGAGGGGCTTCCTTGTAAATTCTCCATAACGCATAGGGGTATTTCTATAATTTCAAATAACTGATAGGTTCCTCCATGTAATTTACACCAGATGCGTACGATAGGCATGCGCCTGGGGACCTATATGCAATTTTAGCGAATCAGCGAGTCCCTTCTATATATTGCCCAGTTTGTCACGTACGGGGCACGCAAGGCTAGGCTCGATGGAGACGCAGCTTCGTATGGACACATGGTGCTTGCTGGTACCTCGGAGAATGGCTATGTGGACACGAGCCTGGAACTTAGGAGTGGGTCACCCAATCTGGGTTGTCTGATCACAATGATCGGACGGTAACTATTACATCTTGCCCTGCCCCTCTTGCCGGAGAGGGCTACGCTCCAACGAAGGTCCTAGAGCTCCACCTCGTTCCCAATGCTCCTCAGAGGATCGGAGAAGGTTGCTGACATGCGAGCGAAGGAGTAGGAATCTCGGCGGAGGTGAGGTGACGATTGGAGAGGAGGGACGACGACACCTCACCGGAGGTGGAGCTCTAGAACGAAGCTCCCCTCGAAGGTCAGGCCATTGAAGTGTCTTTGACCTGCAAATCATTAGGTGCGAATAGACGAAGCATGTGGGTGTGTGCATGAGATCGAATGGAGGTACGAATGGGTGAAGAAGGTAGGGACCTGATTGGGTTCCTCTACCGTGAAGACTGAGGAAGGGGGCATCTCGGTGAGAGGTTATGGGGAGGAGGATGGTGATCTGGACCTCCTGCGAAGATAAGGGATGTCCGGTGAAGCTCTGATTGTGGTCGGATAGGGGAGAAGTGTTGTATGTGTGTGGGAAGAAACTAGAGAAAATAGAGGAAAAGGACGAAGAAGATTACCTGGAGATTTGAAGAAGAACACGGGCGGAGGAATTGGCTTATGTTATGCTTGTGTGGAAGCCTCGATCCTTGTGGTCAACGGGTCGGAGGCATCGCTACATGGTCGGAAGACCATGGGTCAAACACCATAGGGGTTGTCATATTTTCCTCAACAAACTGCCAGTCTGCTGTCACCGGAGGGGCGAGGTAAGATGGGCATAATCTTGGGATTAATGGATGAGAAGTAGAGGGGGCGGAGGTGTCGTATTTGACGGAAGAGGTGGTCGGTTATAGGTGGTCAGAAGGAGGGTTTGAATGGATGATTGAATGCACGAGAAAGTCGGTCGTGGGGAGTTGATGTGTACATGTGGATGGCAAAGGTAACGTCTATTCAGGGGAAGCATTGGGTTGTGCATAGGTGGTCTGAGTTGGGAGCTATAATTGGAAGGGGGCGGGGGTGTCGCATGGCGTAATGCTTGGAAGAGGGCCTGGGTTAGAGAAGGAAGAAGGAAGCTTTATCACTGGATTGAGTGATCCAACGGCTGAGATCGAGGCGCGAAGGAGTGGTTTGGATTTGATCTATCAGGTTCAATAGAGAGGATGGGAGGTGAAAGAGAGTGAGCAATCCATATGCTCGTGGAGGTGAAGATCGAATGGAAGGTGAGCGGAGGCAAAGGGTTGAGATGGAAATGGAGCCCAATCCAAGGGTGGAGGATGAAGGGGTGACATGGAGAGGGTAGAGTCGAAGGATGGGAGGAGATCCTGTAGCTGAGAAGAGGGCAGGAGCATGCGGCTCAGATTGCATCGAGAGATGTGATCTATGGCTGAGAAGCTAGCGGGAGTGGATGGCCAAGATGAAGGTGCCCAAAGGATGATCCAACAGCCAAGGAGGAGGTCGGGTGGAGGGAAGAGGATGGGGCCATGTGGGCGGCCCAGAGGGCACCACGTGGCCCAATTAGAAAAATCAGAAATTAGGAAAATAAATAAAAAGAAATCATTAGAGGCTGAATTAGAAAAAAGTTAAAACATGAAAGTTGTAGATCTCATCAAGATATACAAGCTTCATTTTTGTTAAAAATCCAAAAGAGGTCACTTATACAAAGAAGAATTTTTGCAAGCATTTTTAATGGGTAAAATATTGTATTTGAGGGTTTTGATATTTTTTATCTTTTTAAATTTTTTTAAACCAAAATAAATATATACATAATTTAATCAATTATTTAAGGATTTTATAAAAATAGAAAATAAAGAAAAAATTAGTGATTAAAAACTATAAATTAAGGTTGGTGTTAATTTTAGATGACTGATTTATATGCCAAAGATGTGGAATTAATGAAGATTTCTCATGAAGTTCTTATTTTTTGAGGATAAAAATAGAGAATAATGATGATCTAGAAGGGATTCATCATAACCCTATACTTAGGTCAAAAATGACCTGAGTATAAGAAGACAGATGGAGGGAAGGTTGATTGAGTTGGGTCCCCCTATACATAGGCCGAAAATAGCCTAAGTATTGGATGTGGTATTTGGGCTGGGGGACTTGTGGTTTTTAGGGTTAGAGGGGGCATTTATACAGATGTTTGGTTGCTTGAATTAGGTGGAGAGGGTGATGAATTTTTACAGATGAAGGTGAAGATGCTGAAGGGGAGGTGTATGAATTGTGATGGATGTACGAGGGAGGGGGTGGGTGAGTGAATATACATACATGGATGCATGTGTGTGTTGAGGGGGGTGTGTCGATAATCAAGTGATCTACTCTCTTTTTTACAAACACAAGCCCTCGAATGAGGACAACTAGAAATGCATGTGATACATTTTTTTACAACAAATTGCATGAATAAAATGTTGACGAATCTTCATTGAATCCTTCTTGTTTTTTTGTGGCTCCTCACAGCGGGAGCTCCCAACTCCATGCCTCCAGGTAGATCGAGTGTCCTTGATCTCCATGGGCCTTGCTATAAAAGAAATAGTAAGAAAAATATCATGAAAAATAATAAACAAATGATGCAAAAACAACACAATAAGAAGATGTAAAATTTTGAAAATATCCAGATAAAAATAATACAATAAAATTCAATACAAATAAAGATGAGTTGTGTCCCTAGCAATGGCGCCATTTGATGTGCTCAAAAATTGCCTCTCTAATTGTCGATAATTGTAGTATAGGACGCAATTTACGATTGATCAAAAACCACAAGCATTGAATGTTGTGGACCAATTTTTACTTGGCAAGTCTACCAAGGTCGAACACAGGGAATGGACTATTTCTAGTTACGTGGTTTTAAAATTAATTAATTAAGTAAGTAAATGTTTGATTAATTTATGTGTTAGATAATAAAGAGAAAATATGATGATGATAATGCAAAGAAAAATAAACAGATCGTATGAGCGCAAAATCTGTGATTTTTTATGATTTAAATCCTCAATGAAATTGATTAATGAATCTTCAGAAAATATCACAGATCAAAAGAGATTCATGAGATGAGTTTCCAATCAAATTCAAGCTAAGGGCATGGAGATTAACCAGTAAATAATACGATCAATAAAGAGGTCAAAAATAATCCTCAAATAGAGATGGTGATCTAAAAACTTCTCTTAGTTTAATCCTCACATAAATAGAGTTTGATCAGATAAAATCTTGAGAATTAAGCTGAATTCTCCTCAAATACACCCTTGCAATGATTAAATCCACAATTAAATAATCGCTAATTACGAAAGGAGTAAATGAAAATCTCCTCAAAAATATTTGTGTAGTTGAATAATTCCTCTTTGATGTTGCCCTCTACAGAGATTGATTTCTCGAAAATGAATTATCAACAGATAATTAATCAACTCAAAATCTTCAATAAAAGCCTTGCAAAAAAAGTAGTCAATTTTCTCAATAAAATATGGCATAAAATGTCAGAAATCATCTTGCATATATCAACAGAGATCTCCAAATAATACTCATCAATATCAAGCCTTAGATCTGTCCACAAGATATATAATATGAAAAAGCACGGAAGCTTCAAAATGACATATTGTGCATAAAAATGAGAGTCTGTATGAGAAAGATATGCTCAAATGAAGTTGTAGGGGCTAAAATGTAATAAAAGATTAAATTTTCTTATCAATTTGGTCCCTGGAGGGACTTATCTGCAATTAGGCAAATCTGCCTGGGTCTTTCTGCTATTTTCCCAGGCAGACATGTGTATAGCACGTGGCTTCAGGAGCGAGGCTTCTTCGTGGTTTTCTATAAAGGTAGGGGTAAGTTTGCAAATCTCCTACTACCATACGTGTGGTGCACATGTGCAGTGAGACTTGGGACATGGGCTGCGGTTTGGGTCCATGTGGCAGACGGCGGGCGGTTCGACCACCCGACGTAGAGGCTTGACATTTTGAGCCTAGGTAGCGCTCGACTGAGGTTCGGTCAACCAGAGCCTCCAGGCTGGGGCCAAGGCTTGGGCGGGGGATGCCGTGGAGGCTCACAGGCTGTTGGATCTCTCAATCCAACGACTTCGGGGCAAGGAAGCATCGAGCGTTATAGCACGACGAGGAGTCAGTTGTTGGAGGTGGCACGATGGCGGCGAGCAGTAGCGGGGCAGAACTGCCAGCTATAGAGGGCGGGTGAGGGCCTCCGTGGTCGATCTGGTGTGGCGAAGATAGTGGGTGAAGTGGGCGAGACAGCTGAATCTCGTGGAGCTGCAGGCGATCGGGTGAAGGGTGGCAAGGTGCCGATGGTGTGTAGGCTTGGATGTAACCGAAGGACGTGGAGGCATGAACTCTAGGTCTACGCAATACCTGAAGGTGGATCGAAGTAGGGGAGGTTGTGGAGAAGAGGAGGGTGTAGGGAGGATGGTCGGCGAGGGTCGCAGGTGCATGGTTGAGGTATTGGGACCCTTGGAAGGGTGGGTGGTGTGGTGAAGTGAGTGTATAAAATTGGTGAAATTGACAAGAGGTGAGGTGGATAGTGGTACCTGGGAGCTCAGGGACGGAGGAGGACAGAGACGTTGGTTAGGAGATATTGAAGGATCTCACCTGGAAACGAGGAACTGAAGCTCCCGAAGTCGTTGCTCAAAGAGTCCGGAGGTGGGCTCTGAGCTCTGCTACTCCGTGGAGAAGAAGCAGTTTCTCAACCAAGAATTTGATCGAGGATCACACCAAGGTCTTCCCCTCTTCCTCGACAGTGATGTATTCATGTTGTCGTTGTCACCTAAGAGGAAGACTAGTCAGGAGAAGATGAACCTGTAAAGGGTGGATGGGGTTGATGACCGGCGACGGAAGAGGCTTTATAGGAGAGGTAGGGAGGAGATGTGTTATGCGCATGTGGCCGTAATGGCCCGAGAAGTGGAGGAGATGGGATGATAGGCATTACACGTAAGGTGGAGGTGGTTACAGGAGGAGAAGGCGGACTGCAGTTCTGGAAAGGGGAGGAGATGGCCATGTGCGGAGCACGTGATGGTGGGGCTGACGGTTCACGTGCTTTGCACGTGGCATAGGGTATGGGAATGACGACAGAGAGAGGAAGAGGGAGAAACAAGAGGGAAAAGAAAAGAGGGGGAAGAAATAAGAGGGGAAAATAAAGATATATAGGGGATAGTATAAATAAATAAAATTTAACTAAATAAATAATAGTTAAATTATTAAAGTACAATATAAAAATAAAATAAATGAATTAGGAAAAATAATAAAATAAATAGTAATTTATGTCAATTCAAAAAGTGCTCAACATAAAAGTTATTCATCTCCACGAGATCTACAACTTTCATGAAGGAACTGCGAGCAAAAGAGGTCATCTGTACAAAGTAGTATTTTTGGTGGTTCTCCATGTGTATAGATTACTGGCTTTTGGGGTTTTGTAATTTTCTGTGATTTTAAAAGAGGATAAAAATTCTAGAAAAAATACGATAAAATGAAGGACACTTAATTACACATTAATCTATTTTTTATATTTTTAATAAATAAGAAAATAGGGAAATAAAATAGAAGTAGGGAACATGTGAATTTTATACTGACTCACAGAGGTCACTCGGACACAGTCGGTTTCTTTGATTTCGGTCTTGATTTGGATAAGGATTTTTATACCACATGATAAAACTTTCATCAAATAACAAAAGAAATAAAATAAAATGAATTAATTATGTACATAAAAACTCAGGGTAAAAATCACAAAAACATAAAATGCACAAAAGAGACCCAAAACCCAACTTCCACATATGAGCTCCGAATTTTATGAAATTGGTCTTGTTTTGAAGGTATTTGAAAATGGAGTAATTCAAAAGTGAGCAGATAAAAATCGAACATTGTGTGAGGAAGATATGCATGTTTTAATCTGTCTGGTGTGAAATTAGGTTTTGGGTTTATTTATCACTTATTTAAGTTAGCATTTTTTAGTATTTTCTTTTTATTCTTGTTAGTATATATACACAATGGAATGGTTTTTGGTCAATTGTATCATGATGAATTAATTAAAAATAGGGGAAGTTAGCTGATTTTTAGGCCAATTTACACTTCGATTTTTGGTTCCTTATTTGATGCAATTATGCATGATGAAATGTGAATATTATATACACATGTATGAATGCTAATGATGTTATATTGATTATTAAATGCATACGTTTTTTGGAGAACAGAGCCTAATTGACCAATTTTAGCATGTTGAATCTAAGATTCATCAATTTTCTCCAAACAGATTGATCTCATGACCCAAGTAATCGGTAACTTGGCTCTGAATAGAGTCCCGAAAAAAATCTGCGGGGTTATGTCTAACCTAATATTCAGGACTTTGGCCATTTACGGTTCTCTCATGACCAAGAATTGACTCTCGAGAGTGTAAATTGGGTACAATGAAATCAAGGAGGATCATTATCAAACACCAAAAATTCAAGATGGAGAGAACAACCCAATTTTTGGGTGGAATGGGCAACACAACAAATATCACTTCCATAATCACTTACAGCCCCAACCGCCAACTGGACCTCCAAATACTCAACCTCCCACAACCGTGAATTGTAATGCTTTAACTCAAGTGATACAACAACTTGTTGCAGCACAGCAACAGGCCAACCAAGCACAACAACAAGCCAACATTGAGAATGCATGAAAATTTACCGAGATCAGATCTTACATTCTGGTGCTATCACCTCAACCTTTGTCCAACCCTAATACCAACAAAGCTAGTTCATCTGGACATTTCCACACTCACCACCTATCGGCTCCTTCACTTCACCTCATGGGTTTCAAAACAAAAATCAAGGATTTCCTGCTACACTTCATAAGACCAAAATTCAACCTAGGGGACAACACAACAGTCACCCAGGAATCACATGAGTTTCAAAAAAGCAAGTCATTCCAACCAATCTGCCAATGTTGTAACCCTTTGAAACGGGAAAACCACATCTACTTACACCACACAACAAGCTACTGAGAATCAAATCTAAGATGAAGAGGACATCAACAATGAAGAGGAACTGATTGATACCTCTACTCCTCCTGCTTCCTCCATAACTACCCCCTTTCGTAAAGATCTTCGCAGGAAAAACATTAGATCATCGACCATCAATCCTGAGTTGGAGAAATTATTTTCGGACATTGTCATTGAGATTCCACTCCTAAAGGACCCAGAACAAGTCCCAGATTTCTCATGCTTTTTAAAGGAAAATTGCACACCAATAAGGAAATCAAAGGGAAGGAATAATAAGGATCATGAAGGCATTGAAAAATATGTTATACCTTGAGCAAAATCCAAAGCCATTTCCCAATTGTGCCCACCAAGAAGAAAGATCTGGGAGCACCTATATAAAATGCATAATCGGTGAGTTGACCTTTGAGCGCACACTTTTTGGATAATGGTGCATCAATTAACCTCCTCCCTACTACTATTTTGGAGCACTTTGACCTAAGGAAACTAAAACCTATATCGATGATTTTATAGATGGGTTACTGTTTTGTGAAGAGACCAAAAGGACTACTTAAGGATGTAGCAGTCACGATTCAAGGACATCAATTTCAAGAAGATTTTATTGTAATGGATATGGATCTATCCAATACACTGAGTGAAACTCCCATCATACTTGGACGACCGTTCTAAGCCACTACTAAGGCACGCTTTGATTATGAGGATAGGAGAGTAGAATTTTAAACCAATGGAAAGATCGTTCCTATTGATCTGTCATCCCCACTTCTATTGATTCTTAGACTGAAGACTGTGGTTGGATAGAAAATTGTGTTGTACTCGACATTCAAAATGATTTTGCCCCTATCCATCTTTCTAAATACCCTCTGGAGGTTAGTCTGAACACCTCTCGATCCACTTATAAGGACATATCTCATCAGATTTCCACATATAACCTGAACTCTGCACTCGAAGCTCCACCGTGACCTCTCACTGGTCGGGAAATTTTTGAATTGGATGAAGCATAGGATACATTAGATACTGAACTTGTATTAACTTCAGCCCTGGTCATGCCCATGATCGAACCTCCATTTGATAAACACATCAGAAGAAACTATCCTTCTGACCCCACCGACCCCTATTGTTCAACTGAAACCTTTACCGTGAGATCTAAAATACGCTTTTCTTGATGATGCTCACAATCTACCTGTCATCATTAATGCCAACCCAGATCACACTAAAGAGAGCCAACTCATGTATGTTTTGAAAAGAAATTCCTAAGCGATTGGATGGAAAAGAAATTATTTGAAAGGAATATGCCTGACATTCTGCACACACCACATATACTTAGAAAATGATACTAAACCCTCTCGAGAAATGCAAAGAAGATTAAATCCTAATATACGAGAGGTTGTGAAGAATGAAATATACAAGTGGTTAAGTGTCAGTATTATTTACCCAATAGACAATAGTCATTGGATCAGTCCTCTCTGGGTAGTGATGACACGGATTCAGCCGAAGTCATGTCAATCCACAAGATGGATTGATAGTCGTCGAAGCGACCTCAAACTAAACCCGATTCAATCAACAATTAACCCACAATATCAGTTAACCAACAAATAGCAAAAGTGTGGAGTTAAAATTTATTATAACTCTATAATAAATGTGTATATGCGAAGCATGTGTAGAGGTCGAACTTAGGGAGCAAATAGTAGATCAGGGCAATTAAGCTCAAAAACTTGTCCTTTTCTCTTGTCCATTTTTTATTGTTTTTTGGTTTTTTATATATTTTTTAAATTTTATGTTTTATATATTTTTTATTTTTGATTTTATACTATTTATTTTCTTTTTATATTTTCATATTTTCATATTTATTTTTCTTTTTTATGTATAACGGAATATATAAGGTTATTTATACAATATAGAGTAATGCAATTATAAATACTAGTATAAAAAATAAAATACAAAAAATAAATTATTTTGGGGTTTTTTATATTTTTCTAAAGTTTTTTTATTTTTTTGGATTTTTTGATAATTTGTATGCATTTTTAAAGTAAAAAAATATGTCAAATCAGGGATTAAATAATAGGTCGAGATTGAATTAAAGAATAAAAAAAGAAAAATACATCTAAAATTGTTCGAATCAATTTAGTAAATAGAAAATAATATAAATAAAATTCAAAAAGAGAAAAACATATTTTTGGAATTTTTGGTAATTTTTAATATTTATTTGTTGGATTTTGAAGCTTTTTAATTTTTAGTGTTTTTTCCTTTTAGATTTTTTTGGGATTTTTGGTTTGGAGTTAAAATAAGCTACAATAGACAATACGACTTTTTTGGAATTTTTAAAATGTTTTTCTATTTTTTTAGTATTTTTGAATAAAAATAGGAACATAAATGTGTACATTTCATTTTTAATAAATAGTTAAAATGTGCAAAATGTTATCATAAAAAGGGGGTGTGAAATTATGTGTTGTAGACATCTAACCCTTTTCTGCATAGCTTTCAGAGTACGGGTGATATTTTTAATAAATGAAATCCAAGCACAAAAAATACATGTACTTGAAAGGGCATAATCTTAAATAAAATAAACATAAAGAGCTCAAGTGCAATTTTTCCAAAAACATACAACTTATTTTAAAATTTAATGGACTCAAATTAAATACAAAAAGTTGCAAGGGCATCCTTGCAATTTGCCCAACTCATGTGAGACTGCGCGTGAGCTGAGCTGGATAGGATCCATATGCAATATACAATAAGGACAAGGGCCTATGATGCAAAAAGTCCATTCTATATGCACTGCATGTTTTATTTACAAGAGTAATAAATAAATACAAAAAGCGGAGGTTTAGTTTTGCAATTTAACCCATATAGGTGCACCATCAGATGGTGGAGATCTTTCACTTAAACATGTATCTTCATATGGGCGATCGGTACCGGTTCGACAATAAGCATCTGGGATTAGATCACCGGAAGCAATCCAACGGCTGAAGCTCTAGACGATACGACGTTTCCTGTAGTACGGGAAGAGCAACAATTGATCCGACGGTAGAGGAGGCTGCTGGAGGAAATGGAGATCAACTCACCTCTGGCGAGTTTAGATCAGCTCCTACGCGCTCCTCTGGCGACCAAACACTCCGCCGACCGCTGCTTTCCACTTCTGCGACTCTCGCGAAGCTCTGGGGTGCATTAAAATGGTTTGGGGCTCTCTAAGAAGGGATCTAGAGCTCGAGGACATCCAGGCACCTGGGACTTGGGATCCAGGTCCAATCTGTATCCCATAAGGACTCTTTCGCGCACTTGACCTATCCAAAATAAAAGGTGGGCTCGAGGGCAAACTCAGCCCAGTGGGGGGGAATGGCGTCGAAATGAGAGGGGGCGGAGGTGCTCTGATGATGGGAGGAGTTGGAGCACCCAACTCCAGATCCAACAAAGGAGCTGGATGGGCGAAGCGCGGCGAGCCGTGAGAGAAGCGTGAAGGAATGGAAGGGGGATGGTTGGTTGGTCCAAAATAGTGGTTTCACAGTGGAATCATGGTCGGAGCTCAAGAGCTCCAGCGAGGTAACCAAGTTAACCTAGGCTAAATAATTAACTAAAGAGCGAAATCAACTACAAAAAACAAACAACGAGGATGAAATCTACCTAGAAAAGAAAGAGCGTAGCTCTTATACCTGTCGGTGAAGGCAAGGAGCAGAGTGGCCGACGAGGCTGCCATGGGTGCACCTCTGCCTCCTTCAGCCACTCTCGAATCACTCCAGGGGTCGCCAGCTATCACCTGGTGGCTCTCTTAGCCGAAGATGGGGGCTCAAGGGCTTGGGCGATGACCAAAATGAGGAAGGAGGGGGGTGGTAGTTATTGAAAGATATTGGTTGGCACCCTTATTGAATGATGATTTGGCGAGAATCAAATCTATGTACAATCGATCTGAGGATACAACGAGGATGACGGATAAGAAAGGATCAAGATTGGTGAAGGGCTCAAGGGTAATGGAGCAGCGGAGCGGTGATGAAAATTTCAAGAAGGCAGGTCGCTCGAGATTCCGACAGGAGTTAGAGGAAGGAATGGGGAGTTGAACGGGTCAACGATCGCTGGGAGCTGAGTGGTCCACGCAGACCGCTATAGAATAAAATAGGTCCTTTTATTCCAAAATAAATAATTACAAATAGTAAATGATTTTACTAATTTGTGATTTATAAAATATCTTTATTTTTATTATATTCTTCTGATGTTATTTGTACACTTAAATAAATAAGGGTATAATTTATGAAGGTATAAGTATAGGTATTTCATCTATGTATTTGTGTACATTGTTTTTTTATGTTTTCTTTATGGTTTTATTCTATTTTTAATATGTACATATACTATAAATAATATTTAAAAAATTATAAAAATATAAAAGTGTAAAAATGATAAAGAATAAATAAAATTAATATATTATTAAGGTATATAGTACAATAGGGGTCCAAAAACTAACTTCTACATATTAACTCCCAAAAATATGAAACCACCTTCATTAAATAGATTATTAAAAGTTATATACAATTAAAGTAACTTTGATACATTTTGATTTTTTATTTAAGAGATATCGGTCTGTGAAGTCTGGGTTTTGACTTTTTATTCTATGTATAGAAAGTACATTGTATATTCTGTTTGTATGAAATCAATTTTGTATTTTTCTATACATTAGTATCTCAACTTTCATGTACAAAGTTTCTTTATTTGATTAAAAATAATAAAGAATAAAATGTGCCCCAAAAATGCTTTATTGATGAATAAAAAATTTGTATTTTTATTGTATTATTGGCCCTTATCTCCCCCTACTTTATTCCTTATCGACCAACCCAATTCTTGTCTTGGTCTCGGGGTTTAGGGTCATAAAATACCTTTGGTATTTTATTCTATTTCTTTTCTTATCTTTATTCTATAATTTTGGTATTAAAAACAATATTATTTACACAGTGAATGTAATAAATAATGAATGTTATTATGTACAAATTAATGTTATTTACATGTATTTTCTAGGATTTTTGTGGCCAAAATTATAAAATAAAGGTGATGAAATGGATATTCATCACCTCCCTATACTTGTCTTTATTAGTCCCTAGCAAAGACTAAGTGCAAAAATAATATGAAGAAAAGAAAAAGAAAGAAAGTGGGGTGAATTTAGTTTTTAAACTTGTCATTACAAAATCAAAGTTTGGAGGTGAGGTCAGACCTTGGTGTGAGAGTGTGTGTGGAACCTGCTCGGGAACCAATTTAAACACAACGGCCTTCGAGAGTCACAGAACTCGGTTCAAACCACCACAAAAGCCATGTCAAAGCTAGTCTACATCATATGCAAACCCTTACGACTATGAAGCTGACTTTTACGGTGTAAGTGATAGTGGCTCTTCCCAACTGAAATGACAAAAGAACTGACTTCTCCAGAATGACAACCCAATGATTCTCCATCCATCAACTCTTTCCTCGAGGAGCGGGGTATTCCCTTCTAAGTTCAAGTACATATGACTTAAGAGGATGGGGTGAAGAGAAGAATGGACAGTAGCCAGTGTAGCTACCTATCTGGGGATGCATGACCAGTGTAGTCAAGTCATCCAGCAGCAGGCTCACATGATATGACTTTGAAGCTCAAGCTTGCTTATTGACTATACAAATATGTATGCTTCGGGCGGCATTTTTATTTTCAACCAGGAATGTCCACTTTTTCTGAGTTTTTTTTGAAATACTATATACAACATCATTTACATAAGTAGTTTTTCCTCTTGAGCCAGAAGACTATCCCTCTTTTGAAACATTATTGCAACACACACTCTCATATCTTTAGACATCGACGCCATTGGACAGGTTGGGATGAATATTTCCACTTGTGTGCATACCAGACTGGCAAATATAAACCCCTCATCACTCCAACTGAGTTGAGACAATCGAAAGGAACAAATATCCAAGTTAGGTCACGACCGACTAGAGTCATGTGTGCGTCTCAAAAAGTTCTAGTTAGTCAGTTGAGGTGTATTGAACCCAACCCTGAGTCTCAAATAATTAAGTCTGAATAGACCTGAAGTACCTTAAACCTAGTTCCCATAAGATTCCAGTGAAGTTAGGTGCAGTGAGGTCCAACCGAGCTCCAATCTTCGACTTTACTTAGACTAGCTCAATCATCAAGCTCAATCTGAATAATGTGAATGCCACTCAAATGCTATGTATAATTCAGAAAATATTTTGATGATGCAATTTTAAAAAGAATTTGCAAGTATTTTGGAAAAGTTAGGAAGTTAGAAAGACTTTTGGCATCAATAAGAAATATGTGTTGTTATTTACACGAGCATGCATCTTTTTATTTATTTACATGAATGGAGGGTTTAAAGAATTTACATGTTGGATATTAGTTATTGTTATCGGTATGTATACATAATTGGTAAAGAATTTATATATATAGTGATGCATATATTCCTCAAACTTATTCGAAAATAGTTTTGAAAACTATAGTACAACATAATTTTTACAAATATTTACAAACATTTGAAAGCCATTTTGCAAAGATTTTTCAAATAGTATATATAGATTTTTCAAAATATTTTTGCAACCATTTTTGAATCATTTACAATTAAATTTTCAAAACATTTTATTTCACACAAAGAAAAGAAATTTTATATATCAGAACATTTTTATGAAGGTCGAAAATATTTTACAAAAAGTTTTCCAAACGGGTCAAACCATTTTTTAAATAATTATGCAAAAATGTTTTTAACCTATCTTATTAATTAGTATATCGAAAAAGAATTTTGAGGAATAAAATGCATCATTTTATTAATTGATATAATGAATAGAATATGTATTTAAATATATATATATATATTAGTCACACTTATTATTAACAATGCGAAAGTACGAGTTACGGATAAATTATATACAAAGTATATACGACCCCCCTATACTTATCTTGAGCTATGTCCTCATAGATCGAAAAGAAGAAGAGAAGACATAACTCATACAGAGTATAGAAAAGCCTATACTACAATGAAGAAATAAGGAATGAAAGAATAAATAAAAAAGTGAATGGGAAGTCTGAAGGATATGGAGAAATCCTCAAGCGCATCACGGAAGCATGAGCGTCGTATCGGATACGACAAAGAACGACTAGTCGTACTAGTTGTTCGGTGCAGCGGAATTTAAAACTTTTATTCGATGAAATCACATGATCCAAGAACCATTCTCGAATCGTTTCATCTATAACCACAACAAGTATAATGCAATACCTCTTGAAGCGTGGTTGATTGAGTCTCTAAGAGAAGAGACCTCCTGTCTCAAGTCCGATCGTCGGAGAGATTGCTTGCGAGCGCGGGGATGAACCGTGTAGTCCTCGCAATCCAAGAAGTTGATCCAAGCGCGGTTTCTTCTGATCTCGTTGCACGAGATCGAACATCTACTTCGTGGGCGAAGCACTCGAAGTAGACGGAGAACCGCAGAGCGTCGAAGCGGTAGCACGAGGGCGTGGGCGACGACGATTCTCTCCACCAAGGTGGACGGCCACCAAGAAGAAGGGGGAGAGAGGGCTGTCGAGTATGAGAGAAAGAGAGAGAGAGAGTTTTGCTACAATAGCATGTGTAAAGAGAGAGCCAAGAATGCCTCTCTATTTATAGGGTTTTGGGATCCATGGATCTCAATCCATGTGTCATATAAAATCAATGGATGAGATTGATTTATGACAATCCAATGGTCAAGATTGTTGTTTGTAAAAGCCAACAACTTGTGATTTAATTTTGATTAAATATATTTGATAAATCAAATAAATATAATACCAAATTAAACCACACAAATAGAGAGAGAGAGAAAATGAGGGAGATACACCTTCCTCTTTGGAAGGGGGGGACGGCCACCAATTCCCTCAAGGAATTGGTGCCGCCCCCTCCTTTCCAAAAGGGGAGGGCAATCTCCTTGATTTTCTCTCCATCCAATTTCCAACAACAATTTGTTGGTATTTTAATTCACCAAAATAATTCTCAATTAATTTTGGGAATATTGCAATCTTGACATTGAATTATTGTGAATCAAATTCACAACCCAAAACAAAATGTAATTTACATTTTCAATTAATTAAACAATGTGTATCCAATACACATTAATAATTAATCTACTAATATAAATTATTTTAACCTCTCTCTAATACATTATAAATCATATTTATAATATATTAGGAATAATTAGATATTACTATCCACATTATTCTTATCCATAATAATTAAATCACATTTAATTATATTGGATAATGTCTCATACATCATGATAATTAAATCACATTTAATTATCAACTTCTCTTTGCTTAGATCTCATGGAATTGTTTTTAAACCATTTAAGAACAATGCTATTTCTCCTCAGATACTTGGAGATAAAGACAGAGCGATTGTATTGTTCCACGTATAGTGATTTGGATATTGAGATCACATCTCAAATCCAGATCCCATGGACCTCTCATAGATGCTTGATTAAATCAAGACCGCAAACCTAATCTTCTCATTGCATCTGAATCTCATTTAGATCAATGTCAAGTACATGGACTAAGATTAGGTCACTTCTCTAATGAGAGGAGTCACTAAAATCCAGACCTGTTTCATCACTCCCTCGGAATGGAAGCGTCATGGTTATACAATCGTTTATGATCAAATCACCCTTCAGGTATTCCTAATACCTGCACATCCTGCATACTGGAAGACTCATGATCATCATGAAGATAAAGATCACTTTTACACTGTCATCTTCATAGTCTGATCATTAAGTTTCTCAATCTTGGTGCTTGGGATATGATACAGATCATATGCTTTCACAAAGCATATATCTTACCTTCAAATTCATATCATGCTTCTAAAGCATGATGACCATGCATGGAATTTGGTCAATCCCAATACCTCATGAGTGAGCTCATGTCTCCCGGTTCAAAAGTGAACCTGTATGATCCCTTTGAGAGATCATATTACTCATATGCCCTTACATGCACACCAGCTCGCCGGTGTATAGACCTTGATTAGGTCATCAACCTATTGGTCTGCCAAATGTACATGCTCAGACATATAGTAATATATATGTCTCTGGTCAGAGGATGTTTGCCTGTGATGTGACAGTATTCATCATAGGTCTTTGGTTATCTCGATCTCGTTAAGTCAACTCATTGACTCAACTAATCTGATACCTCCGAATCAATATTCCTATGCAGAGGACCTGCATCAAGAGGTCGATCAGATATCAGTCTAATGAGATGGGATTGCCATCTCCCACTCAGACTGGAGATCACTACTTGTTAATCATTGATGATGCTTGATGAGTCCTCTATCTAACTCCTTAGATATTCATCCAAGCTTCAGCCTCTATGATTCAATCATTGAATCAACAGTTGTATGATTATCAAGTTGGCCATGGTACATAACCCTTATTGTACAGAGGGACCTTATAGTGCATTCATTCATTCAATATCAGAAAGGGAGTGAAAACATCAATAACTTTTATTGATAAATCATTTATTACAATAACATTTATTGTAGGAATGGTTCGCCTCGGGCTCACATTGCTAACAATCTCCCACTAGCCCTCAAAACCATTCAGGAACAAGCCTTAAACCCATACTCATTACATGCTGGTCAAAAACCTTCTGTGTCAGAGGTTTGGTAAGAGGATCAGCAACGTTTTCGGCGGAGGCCACCTTGGTGATGATGATGTCACCACGCTTTTGAATCTCCAGAATGATGTGGTATTTCCTTTCTACGTGCTTGCTCTTTTGATGCCATCTGGGTTCCTTCGCCTGGGCAATGGCTCCCGTGTTATCACAGAGTAGCGGGATGGGAGTATCAGAGGAAACTACGCCAAGCTCCTGGACGAACTTGCGCAACCACACCGCCTCCTTTGCAGCATCCGATGCGGCAATGTATTCGGCTTCTGTTGTTGAATCTGCTGTAGTGTCCTGCTTCTTGCTTCTCTAACTCACAGCACCACCGTTCAACAGGAACACAAACCCTGATGTCGACTTTCGATCATCATCATCCGATTGGAAGTCGGAATCTGTATATCCCAAGACTTGGAGATTACCATCTCCATAGACCAAGATGTAATCTTGCGTCCGTCTTAGATATTTGAATATGTTCTTTACTACATTCTAGTGTTGTTCTCCATAGCTGGATTGGTAACGGCTTACCACTCCCACTGCATGGCAGATATCTGGCCTAGTACACATCATGGCATACATTAAGCTTCCTACGGCTGATGCATAAGGACATCCAGCCATGGCCTTCTTTTCCTCAACAGTTTGAGGAGCCATTCCTTTAGACAGTTGCATACCATGTCTTAAGAGTAGGAATCCTTTCTTGGAACTATCCATACGGAATCGTTCAAGAATCTTCTTAACGTATCCATGTTGTGACAATCCCAATATTCTCTTTTCTCGGTTTCTGAACAGCTTCAGACCCAAGATGTAAGAGGCTTCTCCAAGATCTTTCATCTCAAATGTATGGGACAACCAAATCTTCACACTGGTCATCATCCCTGTATCATTCCCAACGATAAGGATGTCATCTACATAAAGCACGATGAACACAATGGCGCTCCCACTAAGCTTCTTGTACACACAGGGTTCATCAGGATTTTGCACAAAATCATAACTCTTTATGGTTTCGTCAAATATGATGTTCCAGCTACGAGAAGCTTGCTTGAGCCCATAGATGGATTTCTTCAGCTTGCATACTTTGCCATCCTCAGTTATGATGCCCTGGGGCTGCTCCATGTAGATATCCTCCTCAAGGTATCCATTGAGGAAAGCCGTCTTGACGTCCATCTGCCAGATCTCGTAGTTAAGATATGCAGCTATAGCTAACAATGCCCTGATGGATTTAAGCATAGCCACAGGAGAGAATGTCTCATCGTAGTCGATGCCTTCTCTTTGTGTGTAGCCCTTGGCTACGAGCCGTGCCTTGAAAGTCTCTACTTTCCCATCAGGTCCCCTCTTTCTCTTGAAGATCCATTTGCACCCAATGGGTTTTACCCCTTAGGTGGATCCTCTAGGGTCCATACACCATTCTTATGCATGGAGTCAATTTCTGACTTCATTGCTAGCATCCATCTATCCATGTCATGATCCACGAGTGCTTCATCAAATGAAGTAGGATCACTGTCAGTTTCACCTGACACATGGAATCCATACGTTTCAGGTGGTGCAACCACCCTCGAACTCTTTCGAAGAGGTATGGGTGTTTCATCTTTATTTACTTCTTCAGTTTCTGGTTCAGGAAACTCAGAATCCTCAGGAGATTCAATGAGTTCCTTTACTTCATATTTATCTTGACCCTTAAGGAAATCATTCTCCAGAAATTTCACATCTCTAGAAACAAAAACCTTCTGAGTCTCAGGGTCATAGAGTTGGTATCCAATACCATCTCTAACATACCCTATGAAGTAACACTCACGAGAGCGAGATTCTAGCTTGCTTGCATCCACATTCTTTGCATGGACCAAGCAACCCCAAACCCTCAAGTGATTAACACTAGGTTTGGTTCCATACCAGAGCTCATGAGGAGTCTTAGGTACAGATTTGCTGGGAATCTTATTCAGGATATATATTGCAGTCTCTACTGCATATCCCCAGAAACTAAATGGTAAATGTGCTTTGCCCATCATTGAACGAACCATATCCATGATGGTTCTGTTGCGTCTTTCAGCAACACCATTAAGTTGGGGAGTTCCAGGAGGAGTGAGATTGTAAATAATTCCATTTTCTTTAAGGTATTCCTTAAATTCATCTGATAGGTACTCGCCACCTCGATCAGATCGAATTCGTTTAATCTTCCTATCGGTTTGGTTCTCAACCAAAACCTTGAACTTTTTGAACTTTTCAAAGGTTTCAGACTTATGACGTAATAGGAAGATAAACCCGTATCGCGAATGGTCATCAATAAACGTCAAATAATATCGTTATCCATTTCGGGTCGCGGTACTGAAGGGACCGCATACATCAGTATGTATTAGGTCAATAATACCTTCACATCTTGTAACCTTGTTACGAAAAATCATCCTGGTCATTTTTCCTTGAATGCAATTCTTGCAAGTAGGCAAAGGTTAAACCTGTAGAAAATCTAAAGGTCCATCCTTAATTAATCTATTGATCTTATCAACAGACAAATGACCAAGCCTTTGATGCCAAATCTCATTTGAGAGATTTTCATTCTCTCTAGATCTTTTAGGGTTTTTATTAGTGCTTGTAACATTCATAACACATTTATCAATGCACAATTCATAGAGTCCTCCAGAAGTCAAAATACCATCTGTAATATATTTATCATAACGGTTTATGACTAATTTATTACAGAACAGGAATGAATACCCACTTCTAACTAGCTTAGATACAGATATTAAATTCCTTCTGATTTCAGGTACATAAAGACACTCTTTATGTACTAGGACTCTACCACTAGATAATGACAGTCGATAAGTCCCGACGGCGACTGCTGCAACACTTGCATCAGATCCCATCTGGATGACTATCTCTCCTTCTCCAAGCTTTCTAGTTTCCTGAAACAAATGCAACAAATTGCATACATGAACAGAAGCACCAGAATCAACAACCCAACTTCCTTCTCGTACGACGAGAAAGCTGGTTTCAATGATAAATGTAGATTTCATACCTGCTGGGGCTTTACCTTTGTCGATCGACTTCAGGTAATCCGGGCAATTACGCCTCCAGTGCCCCGGCTTCTTGCAGTGGTGACAGACGTCGGTTTTCTTCGACGCCATCAAAGTGGATGCATTGGAAGATGAGCCAACACTTTGTCCCTTCTTCTTTCTCTTCTGGGTCGGGGCCTTCCGAGAACCTTGCTTCCGACCGCGCTTCCCTTTGACCTGTGCAACCATTGCAGTGCCAGTGGGACCATCTTTCTTCATTACATCTTCTGCAGACTTTAATGCAGCAAGAAGCCCAGCATTTGTCAGTTCCAGCTTATTCATGTGGAATGACACCACAAAGTTATTGAAAGATTTGGGCAATGACAACAGAATGAAATCGGATTGCATGTCTGCATCCATCATCGCCCCCAGAGTCTCAAGCTCCGACAAGTACCCAAACATTTTGAGTACATGTTCACGGACCGAAGTCCCTTCCTGCATCTTGCAGCAAACCAGTTCTTTCATAACATGTACCGCTGGGTGCGGTTAATATCACCAAACATATCCTTTAGATTCTGCATGATATCCTGGCAAGTACTCATCTCCACATGTTGTTTCTGAAGAACATTGGAGAGAGAACCCAATATGTAGCATCTAGCCAAGACATGATCTTCATCATACTTGTCATTATATGCTTTATCTTCCTTAGATTTAGGGTTTTCAAGTTTGTTTTCAGAGAGCACATAGCTGATGCGCTCTGCCGAGAGTACAAGCTCCAAATTACTGATCCAATCCGAGTAATTTGGTTCAGTCAACTGGTTGACATCCAGAAGCCTGCTCAGTGGGTTCATGGCCTTCATTTTCTGAAATTGAGAATGCACTATATTAGAACATATAATATATTCAATTTAATTTTATTTGATTAAGGTATTTTTAAATCAAATTAGTCTTGCTATGTCAACTATGAAAGTTTATTCCCTTATTCACTTTCAAAGTAGGAGATATACTTACCGATATATCTCAAGCAAGAACTGGGATCTCCTCTTTATCTTTGTTACATCCCAATAATATGAGAAACTGCAACTCCAATAAAGAGAAGCAGGAACACATTCCGCCTTGCAAGTCCAACTTGCATTTCCCCATTCGGTCTTTAATACCCAGGCCCACCACCCCTAAGGTGATGTTGACCTGTCATTAATTGAATCAACCGTCAACAGGATTAGAACTCGCTATACGCAATCCAATATCGCCCCAAAAATATGAGGATCCGATATTGGGGTCACTACGCATACGGTCTTACTCTTTCGAAAGCAAAGAGTCCGATCCAGATGCGCTTGTATATAAGAGTTGTCACTTCATACAGGCGTCTCCTATATACAATCCCTGGTGACGGAAACCCTTCGCCTTGACGGGAGACCATGGATGTCAATTATGTGATCCTCCACCTCTTATTCAAATTTAATTAATTACTATGAATCACATTCATATAATTAATTCTTCCAAGGGAATTATTAACTCTAATCATATTAGAGTATTCTTAATTGGATATAATTAACTTAATCATATTAAATTAATTATCAATCCAATTTAATCAATCAAACTTAATTTTATGATTGAATATATATATATATATGTTATTGTTCTCAAAGTACGTATTAATTCGTATTTTAATAATTAGAAAAATACATCATAATCCCTTGGACATTATCCCGGCCCTACCCGCTGTCATGGCCAGTACCGGCGGGAGTGGGACGGACCGCATACGTTGCAACCCGCTACCCCAGCGATCCCCGACTAGACACCATATCCGCCTCGGGAAAGGATAATGCCAAATTGATTAATTTGTACTTGAGATGAACATCGATTCTTCAACCGAAATTATACCATATAGTAATCAAAACAATTTTGATTATAAGGAAATTTTCTAGACAAATTCCCAAATCCTATTCAAGCAAGAAGTTTGATGATTGTGATTTCAATTAAGATTTAGATCAAATCTAATCATCTAATTGATTGGGGCAAAGTTAATTAAGGAAATAATCATTCTCTAATATTTCACAAATATTTTTTATAATTATTTCTCGAAATTAACAATTAATTTCATTAATTGACAATCACATGGTTCTAGATTAGGAAAGCAATTTCAGCAGTGACCCCTACTTACTAAAATTAGCATATCTCAATCATATTAAATCCAAATTAAGCAAAGTCAATTTCTAAAGTTTGCTAATTTGATTTAGGACAGAACCTAAGTGATGTTTCACGCATTTCGAGGCAAGTCTAAACAGTAATTAACATTTTAATCACATTCAGATTCACAGTTCCCGCAACAGTGCATACATGTTCATTAAAACGGCCATATCTCGAGCATACGAAATCCGATTTACGCAAACTCAGATGCTATGGTTTCCTTATTTAATGGGGAACAAAATTCAAGTATTAAATTCGTGTTTAAACAATTTATACAGTGCCGAATTTATTTACTAAACAGATCTGCGAAATCAAATGCGATGAAAACTTTCGCGACCTTAACGAACCCAAGTCGTCCTTGGTTATCGAATCACTATTCCAAACCGTCGACCTAAGGCTCTGATACCACTTGAAGGATATGGAGAAATCCTCAAGCGCATCACGGAAGCGTGAGCGTCGTATCGGATACGACAAAGAACGACTAGTCGTACTAGTTGTTCGGTGCAGCGGAATTTAAAAATTTTATTTGATGAAACCACATGATCCAAGAACCATTCTCGGACCGTTTCATCGATAACCACAACAAGTATAATGCAATACCTCTTGAAGCGTGGTTGATCGAGTCTCTAAGAGAAGAGACCTCCTGTCTCAAGTCCGATCGTCGGAGAGATCGCTTGCGAGCGCGGGGATGAACCGCGTAGTCCTCGCAATCCAAGAAGTTGATCCAAGCGCGGTTGCTCCTGATTTCGTCGCACGAGATCGAACGTCTCCTTCGTGGGCGAAGCACTCGAAGTAGACGGAGAACCGCAGAGCGTCGAAGCGGTAGCACGAGGGCGCGGGCGACGACGATTCTCTCCACCAAGGTGGACGGCCCCCAAAAAGAAGGGGGAGAGAGGGTTGTCGAGTATGAGAGAAAGAGAGAGAGAGAGTTTTGCTACAATAGCATGTGTAAAGAGAGAGCCAAGAATGCCTCTCTATTTATAGGGTTTTGGGATCCATGGATCTCAATCCATGTGTCATATAAAATCAATGGATGAGATTGATTTATGACAATCCAATGGTCAAGATTGTTGTTGGTAAAAGCCAACAACTTGTGATTTAGTTTTGATTAAATATATTTGATAAATCAAATAAATATAATACCAAATTAAACCACACAAATAGAGAGAGAGAAAATGAGGGAGATACACCTTCCTCTTTGGAAGGGGGGGACGGCCACCAATTCCCTCAAGGAATTGGTGCCGCCCCCTCCTTTCCAAAAGGGGAGGGCAATCTCCTTGATTTTCTCTCCATCCAATTTCCAACAACAATTTGTTGGTATTTTAATTCACCAAAATAATTCTCAATTAATTTTGGGAATATTGCAATCTTGATATTGAATTATTGTGAATCAAATTCACAACCCAAAACAAAATGTAATTTACATTTTCAATTAATTAAACAATGTGTATCCAATACACATTAATAATTAATCTACTAATATAAATTATTTTTACCTCTCTTTAATACATTATAAATCATATTTATAATATATTAGGAATAATCGGATATTACTATCCACATTATTCTTATCCATAATAATTAAATCACATTTAATTATATTGGATAATGTCTCATACATCATAATAATTAAATCACATTTAATTATCAACTTCTCTTTGCTTAGATCTCATGGAATTGTTTTTAAACCATTTAAGAACAATGCTATTTCTCCTCAGATACATGGAGATAAGGACAGGGCGATTGTATTGTTCCACGTATAGTGACTTGGATATTGAGATCACATCTCAAATCCAGATCCCATGGACCTCTCATAGATGCTTGATTAAATCAAGACCGCAAACCTAATCTTCTCATTGCATCTGAATCTCATTCAGATCAATGTCCAGTACATGGACTAAGATTAGGTCACTTCTCTAATGAGAGGAGTCACTAAAATCCAGACCTGTTTCATCACTCCCTCGGAATGGAAGCGTCATGGTTATACAATCTTTTATGATCAAATCACCCTTCAGGTATTCCTAATACCTGCACATCCTGCATATTGGAAGACTGATGATCATCATGAAGATAAAGATCACTTTTACACTGTCATCTTCATAGTCTGATCATTAAGTTTCTCAATATTGGTCCTTGGGATATGGTACATATCATATGCTTTCACAAAGCATATATCTTACCTTCAAATTCATATCATGCTTCTAAAGCATGATGACCATGCATGGAATTTGGTCAATCCCAATACCTCATGAGTGAGCTCATGTCTCCTGGTTCACAAGTGAACCTGTATGATCCCTTTGAGAGATCATATTACTTATATGCCCTTACATGCACACCAGCTCGCCAGTGTATAGACCTTGATTAGGTCATCAACCTATTGGTCTGCCAAATGTACATGCTCAGACATATGGTAATATATCTGTCTCTGGTCAGAGGATGTTTGCATGTGATGTGACAGTATTCATCATAGGTCTTTGGTTATCTCGATCTCGTTAAGTCAACTCATTGACTCAACTAATCTGATACCTCCGAATCAATATTCCTATGCAGAGGACCTGCATCAAGAGGTCGATCAGATA
This sequence comes from Ottelia alismoides, assembly GCA_037367405.1. Lineage (NCBI taxonomy): Eukaryota > Viridiplantae > Streptophyta > Magnoliopsida > Alismatales > Hydrocharitaceae > Ottelia > Ottelia alismoides. The sequence continues at coordinate 722,715 of JAZKJV010007870.1, read as the reverse complement.
TCAGTAATGAGATGGGATTGCCATCTCCCACTCAGACTGGAGATCACTACTTGTTAATCATTGATGATGCTTGATGAGTCCTCTATCTAACTCCTTAGATATTCATCCAAGCATCAGCCTCTATGATTCAATCATTGAATCAACAGCTGTATGATTATCCAGTTGGCCATGGTACATAACCCTTATTGTACAGAGGGACCTTATAATGCATTCATTCATTCAATATCAGAAAGGGAGTGAAAACATCAATAACTTTTATTGATAAATCATTTATTACAATAACATTTATTGTTGGAATGGTTCGCCTCGGGCTCACATTGCTAACAAAGTCGACCGCCCCCCCTGTACTTAGGATGAAATAATCCTATGTATAGAAGGTTGTATCTACATGCAGGGAGGATCGAGGTTGAGAATAAACAGAACACAGCTCGGTTTGTCTCCCTCTATTCTTAGGGTGAGACATCCCTAAGTATAGTCGAGAAAATCAACCAGAGAGGAGACAGTGGAGGGGATCTAAAGAAATCAAATAAAAAGGGAAATATGATGGGTGAATATGTGCATCACTCCCCCTATACTTAGGGTGAGATATCCTAAGTATAGGCAACAACATAAGTGATGAAACAGAACGAAGAAAGAATATTGTGAGAGGTTCACCCCCATACTTAGGACAAAGTATGTCCTAAGTATAGACATACAGATATGGTGAATGATATGGGGTACACATGATATATGGGAGAAAGAAGAAATGAAAAGACAATATATATATATATATATACAAGAAATAAAGAGTAGTGAAGTGCAGGACGGTATCTGACAAATGAATATCGTATTGTCGTCATCATCTCCCTATGAGAATGGTGACGCAGTCAGAAAGAAAAAGACACCTGGATATTCAATTAAGTGTTTGTCTGCTACCGGGGTCAACAGATTGAAAACTAAGCTAGGAACCGATAGTGGAAAGTAGAACATCAGCTCATATGAATAGAGTGAAGGATAAAAGTTGATACCATAAGACACGAAGGAGGAAGGATCAGTACAAATCCACCATGTCAATCATAGTCTCATTAAGATCCAACAAGTGAAGAATAGGAGACTCTCTACGCGGCACGATATCTGATGGTTATAAGGTAAACATATCAAGGATACACCGAACACCACAAGACATGGCTCAACCATGTGAGGGTCATCAAGGTGAGTAGACTCAGATGAGTCAGAGATCTCAGAATAATTAGAAGACTCAGCTCCTTGTGATGGGCGTCAAGAAGAGTGGACTCAAAGGAGTTAGATCCATCAAACGAATCATCAGGAGCGGTCTCGATAGGCGACAGATCGGCTACCCAGCAGAAGAGATCGAAAGATCTAGAAAATGTCATAGGATCTCGTAGATAACCCTCGGAGAGTACTATGTATTAGGCACTGAATATTCAGAAGAAAATGGCTCATCCTTGTGAGGATCGTCAAGGAGAGAAGACTTAAAGGAGTCCAGATAGTTAGAACAATCGGCTGCATGCCTTGACAGATCGGATGCACAATCAGATAGTGAGGCCGATAACACATATCAGATGACTCAGTTTCATGCTAAATCAAGATGGACACACAAGAAGTGAGTGAAACTGATCGTAAAAAATGTGTCACATCCTCCCATAGATGGTCCTAAGGGAGTAATGCAAACTAAGTTAGTGAATATCAGAGAAATGCTGGCATCAAATTTTAGGTCCTCAAAGAATATCAATCAATCATCATCATGAGCGCATAATAGTATGGGAAGGAGAAGAGATTTCTCATGGCAATCATAATGTGGTCCCTTAAATCAATCAAATCAGTTGAGATTGCTCAAGATGATAGAAGGATATCCTCAAGTACTAGATGCGAATGGAAGAGGTAGGAGAGTGAGAATGGGTCAATCAAGAAAATGAGTGAAATCATGTGGATCTTGAGCATCGTCACTTTGAAGCACCAAAAGAGATGGTACATCAAGCATCTGAATCAAGAAGGGTGGTACCTCATAAGATATCGTACACCCAAGGCTCATAGAATCATCATCAAATCCTCAAAATAAATCACATCCTTTATCTGGTGTACGAGATAAAAAATCCTCTATAAAGAATTGCACTTGTAGTCATGCTAAAATCAAAATCCTCGATATCATGTATGCATGTATCAAAGCCTGATCCACCAAAGCTAGAACACAAATCTCAACATCGTTAATCCTGCCCAGCTTACTTAGGTAATTTATGCAATCATAATCTCAATGTAGGCCTCATATACTCACACAGCATTCCCGTGTGAAAGAAGAGAAGATACTAAAGGGGAAGAGGAGGGCGGGAGAGATGTAGGTAGAAAATAGACAAAATTGTGACTCAAGGAGAGAGTCTCCTTGAGCCGGACCAGAGATGGTGTGATATGAGCAAGGAGGCATCCACAAAATCAGGCTGCTTGAGTGAAGATCAAGACTCGATATCATGACTCAAATAAAGAAAATAAAGAAAGGGAGAGAAGGACTCAAATAAAATGAAAAACTAAAATACTCATGAATTCACTACTCAAATAATGATAAATGTGGATGGACCCAAAGTCTCACTCAATGTACAAAGCAAACCCATGTTCATCTTTTCAACACAATGAAGACTGAGAGGGTGGTCTTTTATCTTTTCATCTTTAGAGTTAGGTTATTTTCAACAAAGTTGTACAAACATGAAGATAGACCTGGGATTGGGGCACTAATCCTTAGTGTGTATGTGAGAATAAAATGCACAAACAATGAGGGGATCACTCTCCCCAAAGCAATGAATCCATTACATTTATTTTAAAAGTCCAATAGATTTCGCAGTCCTGATTTTCTTTAGGTTATCACTTTTTTATTTTTCAATTCATGAGCCTATAGAGTTTCAAATTCCATTTAGCATCCTAGGTGGTCAAAATCAGAGGGAGAAGGTCGAAAAAGCCATGAATGTCAGAAATCGATGATGCATGCAAAGTCAGAAGACTTACAGTGCTTCCTAGCTCTCTCCATGTGGGATGCATAACAGAATTGAAAGCTATACTATATGCAAAATGCAGGGCAATGAAATCACCCCAAATCAGAATATACTATCAGAGTGAAGCACCAGATGCTAATTATTTAGAAACGAGATCGAGGTCCAGTCTTCAATGCCACTCAGTGCCTCCCACAACGGGTCCTGCCAGTGATGTATGTGACCCCTCTCGGCACATGGTCTCAAATCTAAATAATTAAAAATTACGATTTGACTAATTCTAAAAGTGAAGCTATAGGTATATGCAAGCATATTAAGGTTTGGACCTTAATCTATTGATCAAGTACATCCTAGGCTAGGCTCATTCACACAAAACAAATAAAGATAAAAGCGAAAAACAAATAAAAATAAAGCGAAGAAAACACGACGAAATCTGGCGAGGCCCCCAAGGGAACTATCCCCTGGGCACTGGACCTCGTGAAGTAGCAATGTCTGTGAGAGTCTAAATTATTACAAATTAAATGTCGATCTCTCAATATAAAATAAAAATCAAAATTAAAATTAAAATGTAAGAAAACTATCTTCTAAATTTCCTTTATGTCCTCCTTTGTTGCTCTCTCATATCGGCTAAGTCAGAAAGCCGGCTCCCCCTTGCTTGAGTGCATAGGTCCTCTTAAGAAGTCCTCCCTTGTTGATGAATCCATGATTCATTAACATTTTGTCTTCATTTTGTCTTAAAACCCTTAACAAATACATGTAAATATCCATTAATTTCCACTTTTTAACAAAATCCTATTCATGAATAAAAATGCACTTTTATGCATTAAAATCATGTAAATAAATAAAAGAATAAAAATAAAGAAAATAAAAGAAAGGCAAATTGTAGATATGTATATATGTACAATATGACTTATAAAAAAATGAATATAGCTGAAAGATATATTTATAACCTATTCCCGAGACCAAGTCAGCAAGGATTGGTCGACACATAAATAAGTAGGGGGATATAAGGGAAGAAAATAAATAAAAATAATTAATTCCACACCTTACACACTCTTTATTAATTATCCAATAAATACCTAAACTTCAATGATTTTTAATTATATTGTATGAATATATTTTTCATCAAATTATTTTCCTAATTATTTCTAAAAATGTATAGAAAAATATAAAAATAAGTAAAAATAAATACCTTATATATATGCCAAGAAATCCAACTTGTAATTTGTCAAAATCTCAACTTCCGAACATCATAAATTTCTCATACAAACTACAAGTTTACTCTACTCACTTTTAAAGTTCATGAAATAATATTCTCTAATTATTGAAGGTGATTTCACAAAAATCGGAGTCTGTTTGCAAAAAGTCAGTTTCGGGACCTAACCACAACTGGGTTTATGGGTTATTTATTTTATCTAGAACACAGTATTTTTTGTTTTAATGATTTCATAATTTCTATTTTTTTTGATATTGTATTTTAACCCTAATTTTTTTCATAATTTTTGGATCTTAGTTATTATTTTAAATCAATCAAAAATTCTAATTTATATGTAAAATTAAACTACATTACTTATATGTATATTTACTAACATACTTAAATTAATTTATTAAAATCCATAAAAATTATTATATACTCTATTTATTATTCTAATAATTAATAAAATATTAAAATGATATATTGTTTATTAATTTATTAATTTATTAAATTAAAAATCCAAAACATAATTGTTAAGTATTATTTATATATATTTATTGATATAATATTTATACTTCACAAAATATTTATTATTTATCAAAACTAATTATACCATTATTTAGATAATTTAATTATTTATATTTTTCATTTTTATACCTATTTAAAATTTCATTAGTTATTATTTATTTCCTATTTATTAAGTCATTTCATCATCTGTCCAACCACATGTCAGCACCTGGTGTCTTCTTCTCCAAGAAGTTGTTGAAGCTTCTATTCTAACCACCAATCTTTAACATTTTCTACACGCCATCATTTTCCTCCTAACGTCGATCTAAACCCTCCATCTTCTTCTCCCAACAACCATAACTCACGCCCACCATAGATCCTCAACTAACTTCCCCTCGATTCGTCTATAAAAGCCCATCAAATCTCCATCTCCAACCAACTTGCTCCTAACTATCTCCAGTTCCAGAACTACTGGCCAACCAACCATCAAAAAGCCTCACTCTGCCTCACTACAAACGAGACAGGGCCCAAGGTCAGCCCCGCATGGAAGAGGAACGATTGGAGGAGAGGTTCCAAGGCTAAAGCTCCGCCTTGCATCGCGCCGCCGCCACGTCCAGCTCCGAGAAGGCCACCTCGTCGAGCAACCAACAGAGAGTCGTACACACTGCTACCCCAAGCCATTCATCCATTCTTTGCCATTTTATTTCTCAATATTCGTGCCTCGATTAGTCCATTTAAGTACGTCATTAGAGACCTTAAGCATCCTTCTTAAACGCATACCCAATTCATCCTTCAAATCCGTCTCGCATTCACTTCAAATTCGCATCCACTTCTATTCCATTTTCACATTTTTCTTTTCGTCATCACTAGAAACTCTAAATTTAGATCTGAAAACATTAATTCTTGGGCTGATTCAAGTTGAGAATCAAGCATATAAATATCTAATGCAGGTCTAATCCTCCATCTGGAGCAATTAATATGCTATCGGAGCTTCATCTTCAACAATTATACCAAAGGGATACAGAATACTTACAGCTGACAGCCATCGTCGAACCCATCGTCTTCTTTGACATTCAGCCGTCACTACCCCTCACCTCGAAGCCCGCTCCCTGAAGGTGAGCTTGAGGGGTGTAGGAGACACCCCTCTGGCCCTGTAGGAGGCCAAAGAGTCCAGATTATCGTCGGGTAGAATTCAGAGAAGACGTCACTGCCAGCACCTATGCAAGGAGAGTGAAGAACAACCAAGAATGCCCAGGTGTACAGAATTGCAACATGCGTCCTACACGGATGGCTCTGATCGCACCGCCGCTTCTAATCTCATCCGTTGATTGCGAATCGATTGAAAAATTGCATCTTAAACCTACCAAAGTTCCAAACATTTCAATCCACTCCAGCAAGTTTCCAGAATTACATTTAGGTCCCCATGTAGGGACCTAAATTTAATAATTTTAGTTTTCATGTCATTTCAGTCCCTACCAGAGCCCTGTTTGTGCCAGAACAAATTTCTTTTTCTTACACTTATACCCATGTACTGTTGGGTTATTTTGGACCTTGTTTTGATTGTATTTTTCATCGAATTTTCTAGGGTAGTTACACAACTACGCAAGCAATGTTTCTAGCTATTTTCTTTTGATTTTTATCGCCGATTTGATTTTTGTAACGTGTTAGTTTTGAATGTTTTCTCGTGCTTTGTTGTATTTTCAAGAAGAGAATAAAAATCCCGAAATCTTTTCTTTCCTCGAAAATCGTAGTAAAGATATTCTGTCTCCTCGAGTTCGACCCAGGGGAACTTACCTTGATAAAAATTAGTTAAAGGATTAAAATAGGAAAGAAGCCTACTTGTTCTTTTTCTTTATCTCTCTCCTATTTTATCTGAATTTTTATTTGATCGACCTGACTTTTGTTTAGCAGTTTTCGACAACCAACATCCCTATTAACCGCTAGCTAAAGCTGCAGTTATCACCTACGTAGTGATTCCTTGCATCAAAATCAAACAAGGAGGAGTGTCAGATAGTCCACACATAATATCAAATAAGGAAGAAATTAAATAAATGCAAAAAATAGACAAGAGAGCGTGAATAAATAAATAATCCCAATTTATTTGGTTTTGCTCCTCAGCAATGACGCCATTCGATGATACGGATTCAGCCGAAGTCATGTCAATCCCCAAGGCAGATCGACAGTCATCGAAGCGACCTCAGACGAAACATGGGTCAATAAATAATTTACATACAATATTAGTCAAGCAATAAATAGTGAAAGTGTGGAGTTAAATTTTATTATAACTCTACAACAAATGTGTATAGGTGTAAGCATGTGTAGAGGTCGAAGTCAGGGAGCAAACGGTAGATCAAGGCAATTAAGCTCAAAAACTTGTCTTTTTCTCTTATCCATTTTTATTGTTTTTATGGGTTTTTATATTTTTTAATTTTTATATTTTTTGTTTTTTGATTTTATACTTTTTTCTTTTTATATTTTCAAATTTTTATATTTCTTTTTCTTTTTAATGTATGACAGAATATATACGCCTATCTATAAAATATAGAGTACTGTAATAATAAATACTAGTATAAATAAATAAAATATAGAAAAAAATTATTTTGGGGTTTTATATATAATTCTAATGTTTTTATGTTTTTTCTGGAATTGTTGCTAATTTTTATGCATTTTAAAGTAAAAAAATACCAAATCAGCGATTATATAATAGATCGAGATTCAATTGAAGATTAAAAATAGCAAAATACATCAAATAAAATGGGGGCATGAAAATACATGCTAGTAGGCATCTAACCCTATTTTTGCATAATTTTTAGAGCATGCGTTCTATTCTTAATAAATGAAATCCAAGCTCTAAAAATAGATATACTATAAAGGGCATAATCGCAAATAAAATAAACATCAAGGGCTAAGGTGCAATATTTCCAGAAATATAAAACATATATTAAAATTTAATGGACTCAAATGAAATACAAAAATTTGCAAGGGCATCCTTGCAATTTTCCCATCTCACGTTGGGACCGGATGTAAGCTGAGCTAGACAGGATTCATATGCAATATACAATAAGGATAAGGGCTTGTAATGCAAAAAGTCCATTTTATTTACATTGCATGTTTTATTTACAAGAGTAATAAACAAATACAAAAAGTGGGGGTTTAGTTTTGCAATTTACCCCATATAGGTGTGCCATTAGTCGGCGGATATCGTTTCACTTAAATGCATGTCTTCATCTGGGTGGTCGGTACCGGTTTGACGATAGACGTCTTGGATTAGATCATAGGGAGCGATCCAACGGTTGAGGCTCTAGATGATCTGACGTCTCCTGCAGTGCGAGAAGAACATCCCTTGATCCGAAAACAGAGGAGGTTGCTGGAGGAACTGGAAATGAACACGCCTCTGGAGTGTTTCGATCAGCTGCTACGCGCTCCTCCGGTGACCAAACACTCTGCTGACCACTGCTTTCCACTCCTGCGACTCCCGCAAAGCTCTGAGGTGCATCAAAATGGTCCGGAGCCCGCAGAGAAGGGCTCTGGAGCTCGAGGACATACAGGCACTTGGGACTTGGGTTTCAGGTCCGATTTGCAGCCTAGAAAGGCTCTTTCGCGTACTTGACCTGTCCAAAACAAAAGGGGGCCTGAAGGCAAACTGCCTCGGCCCAATGAAGGGAGAATGACATCGAAATGAGAAGTGGTGGAGGTGCTCCAACAACGGAAGGCGTTGGAGCACCCAACTCCAAATCCATGAAGGAGGTGGATGGGTGAAGCGCGGCGAGGCGTGAGAGAATCGTGAAGGAATGGAAGTGGGGGTTGGTTGGTCGAAGATAGTGGTTTCATGGTGCAATCATGGTCGGAGCTCAAGAGCTCCGGCTGGGAAACCAAGTTAACCAAGGCTAGATAATGAATTAAAAAGTGAAATAAACTGCAAAAAATAAACGATGAGGATGAAATATACATATAAAAAGGAAGGGCGCAGCTCTTGTACTTGCTGACGAAGGAAGGGAGCAGGGCGGTCGACGAGGCTGCCGTGGTTGCACCTCCGCCTCCTTCAACCGCTCTCGAATCACTCCAGGGGTCGCCAGATATCACCTGGAGACTCGCTTGGCAGGAGGCGGGGAATAAAGGGTTTGGGTGATGACCAAAATGAGGAAGGAGGGGGGAGGTAGTTATTTAAAGATGTTTTTTCCCACCCTTATTGAATGATGATTTTGCGAGAATCTATGTACAATCGATTTGAGGATGTAGTGAGGATGACAGATGAGTAAGGATCAAGATTGGTGAAGGGCTCAAGGGTGATGGAGCAGCGGAGCTGCGAGGAAAATTTCGAGTAGACCAGTTGCTTGAGATTCTGATAGGAGTTAGAAGAAGGAATGGGGAGTTGATCGAGGGTCAACGATCCCTAGGAGCTGATTGGTCCACGTAGATCGCTATAGGACAAAATAGGTCCTTTTATTCCAAAATAAATAATTCAATATAGTAAATGATTTTATTAATTTGTGATTATAAAATAAAAATGTTTATTATCTTATGTAGTATTTTAATATGATTTTTATTTATTTTTTGTATTATCTATTACAAGTTAATTTTTAGGGGTGTATTTTTAGGTATATTCATCTATGTTTTGGTTATTTTATTTTAATTTTGTATACTTGAGTTTATTATTTTATTCTCTTATTTTATATATTTACAACTTATTTTTAGGTGTATAAATTTACTTTTATTCTATTTTTTTGATGTTATTCGTACACTTAAAAAAAGTGGTATAATTTATATAGTTATAAGTATAGGTATTTCATTTATGTATTTTTGAACATTATTTTATTTTTATGTTTTCTTTATCGTTTCATTCTATTTTTAACATGTACATATACTATAAATAATATTTACAAAATTATAAAAAAATAAAATTGTAAAAATGGTAAAGAATAAATAAAATGAATATTTTATTCAAGTATTTAATACAATAGGGATCTAAAATCTAACTTTCACATATTAACTCCCAAAAATATGAAACCACCTTCATTCAATAGTTATTAAAAATTATATATAATTAAATATAGCTTCAAGAATTTGACATGGAAATTCAAGACAAAGCCGGAGCAAAGAATACCGTTGTCGATCACCTATCAAGGCTTCCTTCATCACCTTCACTGATACACAACAGGGTTCCAATTTCTGACACTTTCCCATATGAAAGTATAATGTCTATCTCTCAACTCCCTTGGTATGCGAGCATCGTCAATTACCTCATCACTTCCACATTACCTAACGATTGATCGAGACATATGAAAGATAAAACCAGAGCCCAAGCCTGATATTATCACAGGGATGACCCTCTACTTTTCATAGAGGGCATTGACTTGATATGGAGATGTTGTATTCCTAAATCTGAAGTCTCTAGTGTCCCATCTCAATACCACACCTCGTGATGTGGGGGACACCACTCGGGGAATCATACAGCCACAAAAGTGTTGCAATGCATTTTTTACCGGCCTTCACTATTTAAGGACACTCATCATTTTGCTCAAGCTTGCCTTGCCTATCAAACCAATGACACAATGAGTCATCGTAACATGATGCCCCTCAAACCAGTTCACGTAGTCGAAATTTTTGACACTTGGGGCATAGACTTCATAGGATCTTTTATCACATCACATAGCTACCAACAAATTCTTCTTGACGTGGACTACGTCTCCCGTTGGGTTGAAGCCATTACCACTGACGCTACTGATAGCGCCGCTGTTGTCAAATTCCTAACTAACCTTTTTCTTGATTTGGATTACCCAAAGTTGTCATTAGCAATGAAGGAACCCACTTTTGTAATGCATCGGTGAAAAGGTTACTTGAGAATAATGGAGTTGAACACCGTGTCTCGAACGCCTACCACCCACAAATCAATGAAATGGTCGAGCTATCAAATCAAGAGATTAAAACCTTACTCCAGAAAATTCTCCGATCCGATCACAAAGACTAGTCCCGACAGTTGCTATATTCTCTTTGGGCCTATCATACAGCCTTTCGCACACCCATAGGAATGAGCATGTACCGACTTGTTTATGGAAAACCATGTCATTTACATGTTGAGATCCACCATAAGTCACTCTGGGCCATAAAGAAATGTCATTTGGATTATTATGAGGCCAGAAAAGAATATTATTAGATGTGGCTGAATTGGAAGAATTACAATCACAAGTCTATAATAACGACTTGATCTACAAAGAGAAAATCAAGATATGACATGGTTCCAACATTTCCAGGAAAACATTTCAAAAAAATAAAAAAGTGTGGCTATTTGATGTAAAATTGAAATTATTTTGAAAAAAGTTGAGATCAAAATGGAAAAGACCATACACTATAACCCAAATTTTTGACAATAGCTCAATAGAAATATGTGACCCAAACACTAATGCCACTTTCAGAGTCAATGGTCAAAGATTAAAACTCATTGTTGAATCTTCTGGTCCCATGCTTGTTGTTGAGATGTATATTCTACAAGAACTGTAAGCAATACACATAGTCGAGCTGAGCTGTTAAATCATGCATTATCGTGAGTTTCTCCTCACAGATATCTTTTATTCTTATTCTCACATGTTTATTTTTACTGCATTACATTAGATAAGTATGGGTGTACACCTCTATACTTCAAAAAAACAAACAAAAATGAAAGCACATACTTTTTCACATCACTCACCCAATCTGTTGATCCTCTTATTCACTGTCTTTACCATGAGGACATAGTTTCTGATAAGTATGGGGGTGTCTGCATATTATTCAAAATTCCATACTTTTCAAAATTGCATATTTATCTTGAAAATATTTCCCAAAAAAAACATTTGCATGCTCAAAAATCAAATAAAAAGTTGCAAAATTCCCTCAAAATATTTTTCTAAAAAAACATCATAAAGTCTTTTCAAAAACCACCAAAAATGTATCCTTCCTTCCCATTTTTATTCTATTTTTAAGAAACTAGCTCTTCATTGCATATATCACAGGCTTAAGCTGAGTTGACCCTAACTCACTTAATTCCATCAGAATTTCACTAGGCATGAGTTTAAGCCTTCTTCAGGTTCATATGGACTTTATTCTCTCAATTCCGCTAACTCTACTGGCGAATGAACTTCTGTATCTAATTAGATCACCTAAGAAACTAGTAGCACTCTTAAACTCTTCATTGGATATTAAACAACTACACATTCCACTTAGATTGATTGAGTTTATTTTACAAGATACAGTTACAATCTAGTTGAGGTGAGTAGTTGTCCTTTTAGTTGTGTCAATGCCTGAACCTTGTATATGGTTAATGAAGGAACTTGACTTAGGAGCAACATAATCTCTCTAGTCTAGGTATGTTAGCAAATAACCTAGTATCGTGTCTCAGAAGTCATTATTAAATTGATACTACCTTGATGCTAAACCCAAAGCAAAAACACCACAAAAAGGCATATCACAATACAAAAGAATGTCAAATACCACCAATTATGCAAAAATGTGCGAAACAAAGAAATGAAAGAATATCTACCAAATAACCCTACTCCACCAAAAAGCCAACGCAGCAGTCCAGTGATGCTACCTAATCTCTTAAAAGAGGCCAAAGAGGCCTAGGGTTATGCTTTGTAAAAGGAAAAGAATGAGAGCAACGGACCAAAACAGTCTACGGAAAACCTGAAAATTAAGTCCCATTTTACATATGAATTGCTCCCTATTTTTATGTTGACATACTTAGGTGAAAAAAGACCATGTCTGAATTCAAGTGAGGACTGAGACTATAGACATAGGGAATCATTCGGTACCTTGATAAATTATGTTGTTGTCTCATTCTCTCGACTCATAAAATGTACAACATCACTAACATTGTTATATCCACTCAAGGTCAAAGAGAATACTTGTTGATTAGAATGATCTGACTTGATGGACAATCTGAAATCACTTCGATTTTGTAGGAACTGAGAGGTTGTTGAAAACTAAAAAAATTCGAGTCAAGTCGATAATTCGAACAAATCCTTAATTTATGGACCGACTCTACTGAAGTTTGTGTATTTGTGTGATTTGGATCTGAAAACTCAAGACTTTGTGGGTGTGTCTGCTTCAAACCTTCACATGTTCATCTTCAATATGTCCCTCATCCTTCATTATTATTTATAATATACTTGCTTGAGACTAGCAAGATTCAAGTATGGGGATGTATTACAATATATTGGTATAATATGCTCAAGTTATGTGAAGGACTACCTTAATGTTTGATATAATATCTCCAAATTTAACATAATTTATACTTTATGTGTTCCATGCACATAGTAGAGAAAACCACCTAAAATATACAAAGATGGTTAATCACAATATAAATTGGCAGTCCTTGGTAGTATATCCGGATAAAATGATTCAATGAACTCTATTTATATAAATATATTACTTATGAATTATATGGTGAGAATACATTTAGTACTAAGATTGATAATTATCCATGATCATCACCAAGATATAACTTAAAATAATTATCTTTATAATCTAACAACTCATATGTATATTTATTATAGTAAAGGAGAAATTAAATTTCATTTGTTGAATCTGTTTCCCTTAACGTTTTATATGAGAAAGAAATTGGGAGGATGACTTTAGCAAAATGACCAAGTCATTTCTCCATGTGCCATGAGCCCCACGTAAATCTAATTCCCCATGCAATTCCAATTCCCATGCATATCTATTAACTTTTGTCTTTATCTGCATGTTGGTGAAGCTAACTATTCCAAATATAAAAGGGAAGGACTCTACGCCAAAGCATCGGACCCCAATCACGTCCACTCTCTCTTCCCACACTCTCCCTCTCCGACTCTCTTCTTCCCCAACGCACCCTCTCTCCATCGACACCTTCTCTCTCGCCCAAGGCTCTCTCTCTCTCTCTCTCTAACCCAAGGCTCTCTCCCTTCTACACCCAGTAGCCACCCGTGTAGCCATCTTCATCCACCCAGTCATTCCTCATCGTGTGTGCAGCTAGTAGTGGCCGCACCACCTCCTCAGCATCCTCTTTGTCTGCAGCATGCAAGCGGCCACCTTCTCCTCGCTCGACGACCAGATCTCCACGTGTGACTGACCTCTTCCTTGACGCCCTCTTTGTGCATCAAGTAGCTTTGCAATTGTCTCTGCACAACTGACTCCATTGCCGTCGTCGTCGTCTCCAATCTTGATTCCGAAAGCCGCAATAGAGAAGCCTTCTTCCCACATTTTTATTTTTTCTCTTGCATTTTCACATTGGTGTTTTGTTTAAGTTAATGGTACTCTTATTTAGCAAATTGTTTTGTTAACTCTAGTCTTTTCTTATATATGCATTACAATTGTCTCCTCTGTTATTAAATTGAATGGAATATTGCAAGTGATTCTTATTTCTTCCATATTAGTTTGCAATTCAACCCCCTCTTTTTACATTAGTTGCATTTGTAATGCTCCGCCTCACACTCATTCGCAATATTACCCAACAACAGTCATAAACAACCTGTATGATATACCATTCATACAAAAAAAAGACCGAGGGAAGAAAATCTAAGTTTTCATTGATAACAAAAAGTCCACAAAAGGATAGTAATAAAACCTCAGAGTCTATTTATTACATCATAAATAATTGAAGAGGAAGGAAAAACATAAACTGCTATAAAACTAGTCCTTAACCTTAACAATGTTCTACAGATGCACTACCAAAGATGTGAGCCTCAGTCTCCTGTTCTACACTTCCTGTTGGATTTCTAAATAATGTAACTTGTGAGTCAACTGACCCAGTAAGGATAAAATAAATAAAATCAAAAGAATGTAGGTAGGTAATGCAAATGCAGTAACTAAATAAGTTTAAAAGAGAGCATTTTAAAAGTATCCAACAATATACCATCAGTTATATTCTAGGCCTTTAACAGTTATGCGATAAAAAAATCAAACTTCCATTGACATTTCTTAATCCATATTTCCATGTATTCATTCCGGACTCGCCCGTCAAAGGAGAAATCCTACACTATGAATGAAGTCTGCAACACTTCATTCAGAGTGCAGCCTAAAACCCGTGTACAAGCGCGATCCTTCAGTTAGCCTAGTTAGTAGTACTCTGACACTCGGGACGGAGCATACAAGCCCAGTGAGTTATAACTTCATCAACCGAGTCTGCCGGAGGAGTCTCGCTCGCTCGAAAACAACTGCCACAAAAACGGATCCGTACGGTCCACCTCAATTTCCACCAGAGTACCTACCACCACCCCACTCTATGATGACCCTCGAGTGGGGATGACTCACTGTCGGCTCAACCGGACTACAAGGGTTTGCACCCACCTTGTAGTATTTACCCCCTTTTTTTATTCCACGTATGTATATTTAGCTTTACATGAATGTAATTAATCTTGGACTTTACCATGTAATGTGAACATGGTTGATCATCTCTAATCAATAGTTGGACACTTAGCTACGAAACAAATATCATACTCTCTCGTGATTTATTTATAAAACACTCACATGCATCTACACCCAATATAGTAGAGGGAAGGGTTTGGTCGTTCTTCCCGTGCTTCTTCTTCAATATATATATATATATATATGAGGGGAGGGAGGCTGTTTTGAGTAATAGCCAAGTTGGTTGTTACACAAGGCAGTTCCCCCCCCCCCTTTTTAGTTTTTTTTTGAAAATAAAATTATGTATATTCATCTATATATCCCTCCTACATGTCTCAAATTTTGTCAGAACGGAGATTCCTATGCCCTCCATCTAGAACAGGTCGATTACAACAAATTTCAGACCGTTAAAAATTATCTGTTCTAGATGGAGGGCATAGGAGTCTCCGTTTCTGATGAAACTTGAATGACATGTAGGAGGGACATATAGATGAATAACATGTTTTTATTTTTGAAAATAAAAATAAAAATGGCAGGGAAACTGCCTTGTGTAACAGCCAAGTTGGCTGTTACACAAAACAGCTTCCTTTTCCTCTCTCTCTCTCTCTCTATATATATATATATATATAACCACGAATTATCTGATACTTGTCATGTGATATTAAACATGACAGAAGGGTGATGTCAATTATATACATCCAAGTGTTGTATTTTATAAAAATATATATGAGCATCGACATCTTAAAAGATACTGCCATGCGTAATACTATTCCGAATCGGTTATTTTAAAACCAACCAACAAAACTTCTCGTCGAAATCGACATAAAACTCATTACCAACAACAAAAATTTATAGTCTTATATTGAACTTGCAATAAGGCCGTAAACAACAACTTACGTGTGATTAAACTCCTTAAGGATATCAAAAGTTACCACATATACTAATGACGTGCATTTATAACGTTGATTCTATAATTGTTAACTATTAACAAAAGTATATGCTCTAATATCATATATGTTCCATCCAATGCCAGAATAAAATCACAGATGGCAGAATTCTTGACAGAAACAAAGTTGAAATATAACGTTGGATCCTAATGTGCACAAAAAAATATTCTCTTCTACTCCTCTATCCATATTTCCTTTTTGTATGATACGAGATGAAACTAAGTAACATAATACAACTACAGTGAGCAAGAAGAGTGTCGAAGTTTCTAAAAGAAACGAGGGGATGAAAATATCGGATATAAATTTAGCACCTAAGGCTCCTATAACATGAGTCATATACAACGTTACCAAAAATCCATAGACAAATACTGCAACCCTTGTTTAAATGTATTTGTAAATACCATGGCCGTTAGGAAAAAGCTCATGCGAAAATCCATGTACGTGAACACAGGAGGATAATTTCGAATTTGATAAAAGATTAAAGTATCGATAGGATTAATCTTTAGTGTAGATCGTCATGAACAAGATTGCCAAACGACCTTTGGTTCGTACAAACAATAAGGGGGTGATTTAGCAAGAAAAACCTTGATTACCAATAGCAAGGAGGCGATCCCGGGGATGAATCGAAATCGAAACACCAACCCCAAAACAACACTCTCCATCATCGCAAGATACGCGAAAAAATAAAGGTGAGTGTCAAGATCTGTTACCTATGCTCGTGCATGTCTTTGATCCACGTGCTCGATCGTCCGATCACGAATCCGATGAAAGAAATGCCTTTCCCTTGCGATGACGCTCCTCCTTTTCCTGTTATCGCGAAGCTACGGAGCTTGCACCGTTCTTCCTTTGATTCTCTAGAGAAGGAGAGGGAAAAAGAGATAAGAGAATGACTTGTGGAGGAAGAAAAGGATGGATTAGGGTTTGGAAGGGAGTAGGAATGAGGGGAGATGAAGGGTGTGGGTCTTTATATAGTTCAGGATTAAAACCTTAGTTTTAGAAACACCATAATAGCCCTAATCCGTGGTTAATTAATCAAAACCCGTAACCATTAAATCCCCTCAATATCCATGACCCCTCTTCACCAAAACAGGCATATCTCCCACATCCGAACTCTGAATTACGTTATTTTTGTACTCATTGGAAAGCTTGCGACGAGATGCTTCTCTTGAATATAATATTAAATAGGTTTCAGAACTTCGGAAAAATCGAAAAATTTTGGGGTGTTACAACATTCGTTACCTAAATTATTTACTTTAAGTTTTAAGAAGTGTTTTCACTGTAGATTGTGTTTTCTCTCCAAGATTTCATAATTTCTCTCTTCACCATAGATTAAGATTCGAATTAAGTTGAAAGAAGAACAAATACTGTGAATTTGCTTGGTCCATGTGGATTCGATCCTCTACTTGCTGCTTACATTTTTCTGTAATATGATCATGCATGTAGTTATATTATTTATTTAAAGTGACCGATCTTTGTGTGTACACAATGATAGTGATAAAAATATCATTTTAAACTGTGCAAAATCGCCATTTCACACATCCAGCATATGGCCTTGCGGTTATATTAAAGAATCTCTCGCAAGTGTGATTCTTGTTCTCCGATCAAGTTAGCATTGATGATGATCGGAAATTTCTATGGTAGGCCTACAAGGAAGGAATACTTCTAGGTGGGGTATAGGTTTGATCTCGGGAATGATATGATCATCGCATAGATATGGCTCAATTGCCTCTGAATCTGGCTATGTGATGGATGTGGATGGATCTATTGTGATAGTAGCCACCAACTGGATCTGCTCTAGAGTCGAATCGCCAAAGGTATCCAAACAATTGGCAAATGATGTGTCCAACTCATCATCCTCATCCCTTGATTGACATAAAGGGAACATGTCTGACAAGCCTAAGCTAGCTTGAGAGTCATTGAGGATGTAGGCAGATGCACCAGAAAACTCTCCTGTGGTTAAAGTATTATTCTACAGGATCTGACGAACTGCCTCATCTACATTGTCCTCTCTTGGTGAGAGGGACTCATCAATCAAAGCTGACTGGTGCTGCCAGTGATCAACTATTCAACTCTGTAGTACTTGACCTCCGATGAGATATACTCTATAATGCTCTCTGAATCAGGTCTCTACCATTTCATTTGATGCATCTCTTACTCTACACTTTCATCGTGTACATGAAAGTGTATCATTCCCGGAGTATAACCAAATATGACTCTGGTCATCCTCAGAAAATGGTGGCCAAGGATAATTTGGGAATCTTGCCATCTTCGAGGATAATCCATATCCAGGACTATGAATTCCACCTTGTATTATTTCCCCTCGATGTCATGGATAACATTACTCACCATTCCCTTAGGCCTCTTAATAGATTAGTCTACAAATTGTAGGAGTGTGCTCGATATCCACAGAGGACCTAATCCTAGATGATCTAGGAGGGAATATGACAATAGATTGGTGATCTGTTATCGAGTAGAGTATGAGAAAATGATATGTCATCTATCTGACTGGGGACAAAGTGTGCTCCTAGAACTCTCTTCTTCCTTGGAATCTCATTGCGAATCGCACGGGTAGTGGATATGGATAACATGTGTTTCACTGTTCGAGTGTTCATTTCCTGCTAACCCTAACATGTGTGCATCTCACCTTTAGGTACTTCTTGAATTCAAGAATCATATCCACTAATTGAAGGAAAGGGATCTCAACTTTTTTATTCTCTCTACATATCCTTTCCATCTCCAAACATCAAGATCATTTTTTTGAGAGTTTTTCTCCTTTCTCTTAGACATGGCCTCAAGGAAAGGGTTTATTAGGGGCTCATGATGTGAAATAAAAGCATCATCATATGGGTAATTATTGGAATCAAAATTCAGTTGTACATGACTCCAACTCGGACTATGTACATGACTCGACTGACAAGCACGAAATGGAACTGAAACTAAAACTGAAGCTGGAAAAAACTATTGGTGTTGCATCCATGGTGGTCGTATCATCTCCTAATGATACACTACTTACGATCATGCTCGATGTCGCTTTATTGTTTGTTTTTTTTATTTTCTTTGTTTTTGATTTTTTTTGATTTTTGGGGATTCAAATCCCTCTGGTCGTTCTAAAGGGGGTCCTACTAGTGTTGTTGATGATCCTCCTCCTCTAAGCTAACCACAGGGGCTAGATCATCGATACCCTCCACTCCACTCTACCGTGCCAGATCCATGGTCTACACTATCCTCCATCTCTCGAGAGTAAGATGGTGAACACCATGCAGTAGAATCTCATGATCTGATTCAAAGGAATTGGAATAATATACATGATCCTTCCGGAGACTCTATCCTTGGTTCAAGTTGTTTGGGTTAACTTGAACCTGTGTTGGAATGGAGGTCCTGGGGGCAGTAAACTCATCTTGCTAATGTGAAAGCCAGTTGATGTCGACTCTCTATTCGTGTTGATCATTGCAGATGTGTTTGAGCGCATTAAGGATCCTCTGCAGGTTAGAGGTACTTGAGGATGAGACTCCATTGTACTTCTCTAGCAAGGTTGCTACTAACCATGATGATGTCTATTAGGTCCCTTATGGACCTGTTGACGGCACTGGCTCTGTTGAGGGGGTTACTACTGGTAACGAAGGGGGCCCTGATTATCCGATAGATGCTGCTGAGGGGGTGGGAACTATCAGTACTAGATCTATTGTGGGTACTATGGTCGCTGCTGCAGTTATCGTTGGGTGGCATCGCAATCATTGGTGTACTAAATCCCATTCACCTCCCACACATGTGGAGGTTCCTCGGTCATTGTCTCGATGGTCAGCTCCTTGAACTATCTTGTGGATCTCATACTGACCTTGAGTCCACGTGCTGTGAGGCCCCTGCACGGGCTACTCCTAAATATGGTGCACTCTGTAGATAGGAGCAACGGGTGCAGATGGGACAAGTATCTTGATCTTAGACACACTATCAGCTAGTTCCACCATCTGTCTAGGAATCTTGGCTAGGATCCCCCACTCTATGAGCTTGTATATCTCATTCACCTTCTTCTCGATCTGGTCAGCCTTGGCTTTTTGTCACTAATAATCCCCATTTTGGGGAGTAGGCCATTCTCCATATTGACAACAACTGATCTCCCCACCTCTTGATGTACACGAGAGGGAGGTGGTTTATCATAAGCCCTGCTAGAGGATCTGGTGCGGTGGTTCTCTGTCGTCTGCTCTAAGATCGTCCAAACCATGTCAGCTCCTCTGTTCAGATAGCTACCTCCACACATAGCATTTAATAATCCTTGGACCTCAGGAGTCAAACAACTGCACAGATTCTGGACCAGGATGGGTCTATCAATATCGTAACATGGACACTTCTAAATTTGGTTCTTTATTCTCTCCCTTGCCTTGTGGAAAGGCTCATGAGACATCTGTGTGAAACTCGATATCTGAGACCTCATCTGATTAGTCCTACTCAACGGGTAGAACTTCTTAAGGAACAGGTCATTCAATGCAGCCCACGTAGTGACTACCCTCCCCAAGTTTTTTAGTTAATATTAAGTTTTGTCTACTACAGCAAAGGGGGAAGGCTCAAAAACGTATGTAGTCTTGAGAGACACCATGTCATCCTAGATTGTCACATGCCATTTCAATCTCCTACAGGAACATGTATGGTTCCTTTATTATAATGCCATAAAATTTTGGTAGGAGCATCAAAAAGTAATGCTTTAGTTCTCCAGCATTTGGTGGTACAACAGGCTTAGGTTAGTTCTCGTTTTGTACGACACTGGGATTGTATGCATCTCTTATTTATTCCCCTCATTCCTCAACTGGCCAAGCTCCTGTTTGAATAGTTCACTTCTTTGTTCAACTTGTGCAAGTCTGATTAGTATGTCCTTTAGTGGGTCATTATCTCCATCATCATCTGGGTTCTTCTTGGGAGGTATCTTGTTATCTGATTTTTATTCACCTTCAGAATAGAGGATTTGAATTAATAGACTTGTAAGAAGGAAAACTAAAAGCATCGAGGTGATAGTCTTCCTCGATGTGGTGCGAGAAGAGAGGGTTGGTTTGGTCTGACCACCCTAGAGAATGAAGAATGAAGTATTGGCCTTAGTCTCATAGGAAGAGTTTCCATGAAACTGAGGGGGTTCAAAGGAAGCGTGTCCCTGAACCCATGAGGACAGTTCGTTTGGAGTGGTCAGTGAGAGGCTCGTGAAGAGAAAAACTCATCCCAATCTACCATTCTCTATGTCAAGCGGTTCGAATCAAGAGCACGATGTGAAAGAAATAGTGATAGGAAAGGCGCTAAGAGCATGGTCTTTGAATGCACACCCTTGAATCCAAACACAAAGCAAACCCCAAGTTTACCAACTTCACACAATGAAGGTCGTAATGGTTCGACCGAATTATGCTGTCAATTTTAGTTTGTGACAAAACAATATTGTGATCCATTACACACATGGCGTCATCTTACGCCCAGTGATGCTCCTTTATGCTCCCAATCAATAAGGTGATCTTCCCGGACTGCTGTATTCAATATCACACCCCAAAGGAGACATATGGGATTACACAACCGAAACGTACACTAAGGTCTAAGGTAAGCTCTTGTAGCTCCCAAATCCACAAGAGTCAAAAATGGAGACATAGGGGGCATGTACAAGGATTTGGGCTATATACTCAGTAGCTATGTCTCACCCGTCTTGTGTGGGGGTAAGTACCTGTGTCCAAGGAGGGGTTGCTCTCTCGACTATAATTCCAATTTTAGTTCAAATAATTTTGGTCACAATTATATTAGCAGGCCCGTTTTTAAGTTTGATTATCACTGAACTAAATCTACCACGCAAGGCACGATTAACGAGCAGTCCTGATTTTCTTTTATCCTAAGTTGTAAAACTAAGGTGAAGGGATTCGAGAAAAGCTGATGCAGGGACAAAATCAATTATGCATGCCCAGTTCAAATGACTTTCAGTGATCCTCACACTCAACATGCGGGATGCAATAAAAATTGAAAATTTTTATGTTATATGAATGCAGATGATGAAATCGCATCTAGAAGGAACTTTTAATAGTCGGGAAGAATATGAATTTAATTTTACTAAATAGAACGTTCTAAGTGTTTATTATGAAATGTGAAAGTGTGGTCCTAATTATACGAGCACACGCAAATCATATAAGACCTATAAAAAGCTCTAAGAGCCGCGAATACAAGTCCAACCTATGAGCCACTCAAGTCGAGCCTCACCCTCACCGGAGAGTGAAACATGTTTTGATACACCACAAAAATAAATGTCCAATGTCTAGATTACACACGCGAGATTCCAAACAGAATCGCTAGAAATGCAGTTGCCTAAATTATTACAATTTAATTATAAAAATTAAACTAAAATGCAGAAATAAAATCCTAAACTCTACACTCTCTCACGACTTGACTCAATCTTAATTTTTTTGCAATTCCTTTAGTCAGGTTATTCCCAGAAAAACTGACCTCCAATGCTCCTGAGTTGCTCGACCACCTATGTAGTCGCTTTATTGTATTGGGTCCCTCTCACAAAAATAATACGGTGTGAGATGCACAAAATAAATAAAATTAAATACAGGAAAATAAACAGTGATAATTACAAGAAAAAGGCAGGGGGTCAGACTACCTGTGGGTGGAAAACCTAATATCAAAAGTGTTAAGTTAAAATATCGTACTATGTATGCCTTATTCTAATTTATTCTTTCTCAGTGTACTTATCATGTAATTAACCCAGGTCTATTCTCCTATATAAGAGAGCCCTCGGGTACATCTAAAGGATTGATTTCTTTTCTCCCATCATGGTATCAGAGCAGCGGTCCTAGACCGGGGTTTCGTTTACCACCACCCAAAATCCTAACCCTAAGCCCCTCCACCACCCCCCTGCCGCCACCGCTCGTGCCCCAGCGCCTATCTCCCACCGCCCCAACGCACAGGCGGCGCAGCCTCGAACCCAGGATGCCCTTCTGCACCGCCCCAGGAGGTTTCTCGGCGATCCCGCACTGTGCCAAGGGCTGCCCCGCCTTCCCAGGCGATCTCCTGCGCCGACCTAGGCACTGCCTCCTGCCTTTCCCGGCGGTCCAGTGCCTCTCCAGTCGCAGCCCCCAGGCGGTTCCACGCCGCCCTAGCTGCTCCGCAGAACTTTTGGCGACCACACGCACCCCTGAAGGGCCCGCACAGCACCGCGCAGCGGCCCTAGCGACACTGTGTTAAACCCTGACGAGGTCTAGGTGTCTTCACAGCCACTGCGGGTCTAGCTGACCTCTCCCGGAGGTTCATAAATCAGGTCGGTGCCTCAACAAGGCCTCGAGATGGTTGTATGAGTCTACACATACAACCTTTCCCCTTATATGATCCTGTAGACCGTTTACTTGGTTCTCTACGTTGGTCCTAGGCTCTTCATCAATCATGTCAGACAACAAGGGTGATGTGTTTACATCCTCGAGTGTCTTCAAAGGCCCAGTCCCTATTATCAAGATGGATGGGACCAACTATGAATTATGGTCTATGCAGTTCCGCACCCTTATGCAGTGCCACAACAAGGAGCACATTCTGACTGAATCTGAGCCGGAGGACAAGACTGGAACAAATTCGACATGGAAGCAAGGTGATGCATATGCTCGTATCTTGCTATCTGGGATGCTGACTATGGAGATTGCAAATGATATTGTGAACCAACCCACAACTAAGGCTATGTGGGATATCCTGGCTGCGACATATGGGCTGTACAAGAATGAGAGAGAAATTCGCCAGTTACAGTTCGACATCTTTTCTACGAAACAGAATGGGAAGACATTACATGCACATTTCTCTCATCTACGGGGCATGTTCAAGAGACTGCATAGCTTCATGCTGATCACTACCAGTATGGAGCAACAACAGGCTTACAGAAATGCTACGATGACTGGAGTATTTCTATCTTCCCTTAATTCATAGTATAATGCTGCACGTACTCAACTTCTGACTGGAGAGTCTATTCCACCAATGGAGGAGGTATATAAGAGATTGAGTAGGATTCCTACTACATCAGTGTCTATAGCCCAGCCTACTCTTACAGCTATGGCTGCCACTCGTGGCAGAGGAGGAGCGTCACATTTTCGAGGTCGTGGACCTCGTGGTAGAGGGGGAGGCAGACACCGTGGCCCTTGTACTCACTGCCATCGACCAGGCCACTATGAGGAGACGTGCTTTCACAAACATGGGTATCCCGCCACTGCACGGGTGGCAGAGCAGACTGAGACTACAGCTGCACCTCTTCCAGCTGCTCGCTTTGATTATCTCGTCACACGCCTTCGTGATATGATCGTTACACCCTCATCTTTGTCTCCAGGTTCAACGGATGTGGCAGCTTCGGCCAGAGCATATTCTAACTCATCAGGTACCCCTTATGCACTTACCGGTACTGCTTGCTCAGATCTGACAGACTGGATTATGGATTCCGGAGCCTCTCATCATATGTGCGGCGATAGACGGTAGTTTGCTACCTACAGAGCACTTGCCCGAGGACGATCTGTGGTCATTGCCAATGGGGTCCGATTACCCATTGTTGGTCAGATGGAGATCACCCTGACATCTTCGTTGAGTCTTCAGAATGTCTTACATGCACCAGATTTTCAGATGAACATGTTATCAATTAGCCAACTTACAAAAGATTTACACTGTCGTGCCATCTTTGACTCCTCTACCTTTTTGTTTCAAGACATACTAACTGGCAAGATGATTGTTGGTAGCCGTGAGCAGAAAGGCTTGTATAAGCTTGTTATATCATCATGTGCTGGCACTGCTACTATTCCCTCAGGATCCATTTCTCCATTCCTTTGGCATCTCTGATTTGGCCATCTGCCTCTGTAGAAGATGTGTCATGTCTTGCCATAGATATCTACACGTACTGCATTGGATTGTGAAACCTGACATCTCGGGAAACACCATAGGTCTTCATTTCATGTTCATCCGAGTCGTCACAGTAGTCCGTCTTTTGAACTATTTCACTTTGATATTTGGGGTCCGAATCATGTACCTGATATTCAGACATCTGTATTATATGGTTGCAGTTGATGATTTTTCTCTATTATCTTGGGTATTCATGTTAAAACAAAAGTCTGAAGCATGTGCTATTATTCGAAAATTCATTCTGGAAGTTAATAACATTTTCTCTACCAATATCAAAGTAATTCGAACATATAATGCTTTAGAGTTTTCAACACTGCATTTGTCTGATTTCCTCAGCTCATAGGGAATCATTCATCAAACCTCTCGTAGTTACATGTCACAACAGAATGGTGTGGCGGAACGCAAGCATCGTCACCTTCTTGATGTCACCCGCACACTGTTGATCCATAGTCGTGCCCCTCACTCCTTTTGGGGGGATGCGGTTCTCACTGCATGCTACTTGGTGAATCACATGTTGTCTACTATTCTAGGAGAAAAGGTCTCCTTCTTGATTGCATTTCCCGAGAAGGATCTTTTCTCCCTCACACTCTTTGGGTCTGTTGCGTTTGTGCATAATTGTACTCCTGGTTGTGATAAGCTCTCTCCAAGGGCTATCAAATGTGTGTTTGTTGGGTACTCTCGTACTCAAAAAGGGTATCGATGTTATGATCCAACAAATAGGAGATACTATGTGAGTGTTGACGTCACTTTCTTTGAGTCTATCATGTATTTTTCTCCTACAGGTGACAGGTTATCCACTGACAATGCAAACGATATTGTGGTTCCTCCACCTCCATCTACCACATCAGCCGACCCAAAAAGTCAAACTCAACTACAAACACCACCTCCACCACCAAAACCACCTCAGTAGAAATTTTTACCTATTGGTTACACGCGCAGGTCTTCTACTAGCACTTCTACTCATCAGCCGTCCACATCTTCCAGCACGCTTGAGGTATGTCATGATAACACTTTCTAATGATGGCCCTAAAGTTTTACAGGATGACTCTGCTGTAGAGGACACTATGGAGGACGATCTGGATATTCCTATTGCGTTGAGGAAGCCACGTCGTCAATGTGCTAAATATCCAATTGCAGCGCATGTCTCTTTGGATCATCTTTCAGATGAGTACAAGAAGTGTGTTGTTGGCCTTTCCGTCGCTACTATACCCAGAACATATATGGAGGCATTACAGGACAACAGGTGGCGTCAGGCGATGGAAGAGGAAATGGCAGCCTTAACAGCTCGTGGGACATTGTCTATTGTTCCTCCTCCATAGGGTGCTTCCATAGTAAGCGGCAAATGGATATTTTCTACTAAGCATAATGCGGATGGGAGCGTGGATTGCTACAAGGCAAGGTTAGTGGCCTGTGGCTTCACCCAGACATATGGGATAGATTATTAGGACACGTTCTCTCCAGTGGCGAGACACTCGACGCTCCGAATTTTACTAGCACTTGTTGTTTCACATGATTGGTCGTTATTCCAGCTTGATGTGAAGAATGCATTTCTATACGGGGATCTTCACGAGGAAGTTTACATGCAGCATCCACCTGGGTTTACTGTTGAGGGGGAGTCACCGAAGGTATGCCGGCTACATAAGGCCATATATGGACTTAAGCAAAGTCCTAGATCTTGGTATCAAAAGCTGTCAGAATTGATTGAGCAAGAGTGGTTCAAGAGGTCCACTACGGACCACTCTCTATTTGTTCAGATGACATAGTGAGGTACAGTTGCCATTCTTGTCTATGTAGATGATATTATTGTAACAGGAGATGATGCTCAAGGCATTCAGGTAGCTAAGAAATTCCTAGTTAAATAATTTATGACCAAGTATCTTGGCACCCTTCGTTACTTCCTGGGGTTAGAATTTTCCAGGAATCATCGGGGTCTAGTAATGACCCAGAGGAAGTTTGTCATGGATCTCCTGTCTGAGATAGGTATGACTGGGTGCAAGCCAGCTATGATGCCTATGGATCCAAATGTGAAATTGTATGATGATGACACTGAAGAAGTCGATAGCAAGAGGTACAAGGAGCTTGTGGGGAAACTCCTATATGTGACTATCACCAAACCTGATATTATGTTTGCAGTAAGCAAGGTTAGCCAATTTATGGAGTGTCCCAAAAAGACTCATATGGATGATATCTATATGATCTTGAGATATCTAAAGAACTCACCTGGTTCAGGACTCCTATTCAGTAGGGCAGTTCATTGAAGGTAACAGTGTGTGCAGACGCTGACTATGCAGGATGCCCCACGGAAAGAAAGTCTACTTCAGGATTTGTTGTGTTTGTTGGTCACTCACTTGTCTCATTGAAAAGCAAGAAGCAGACTGTAGTTACCATATCAAGTGCAGAATCAGAATACAGAGCCATGGCTCAAGGGAGTACAGAGATGATGTGGGTTAGATCGGTGTTGACTGATCTTTCTATAGATGTTCCTCTTCCGATGCAGCTATTATGTGATAATCAAGTTGTGTTATTCATTGCAAATAATCCTGCTTTCCATGAACGAATGAAGCATATTGAGTTGGATTGTCATTACACTCGAGATCTGATCCAGAAGGGGCTCATATCTACAGCTTACGTGTCTACATGAGATCATACAGCAGATATCTTCACCAAGGCTGTAGCTCGAAGTCCTTTTCAGAAGTGTTGGTCCAAGCTGAGCATGATAGATATATATGCTCCAGCTTGAGGGGGAGTGTTAAGTTAAAATATCGTACTATGTATATCTTATTCTAATTTCTTCTTTCTCAATGTAATTATCATGCAATTAACCCAGGGTTATTCTCCTATATAAGAAAACCCTCGGGTACATCTAAAGGATTGATTTCTTTTCTCCCATCAAAAATTTTCTAACAATCAACCTAAGTCATGCCTCCTCAGCAACGACGCCATCTGAAGAACCACTGAGATACCATATTTAATTTTGTCATTTTGTTGTAGTAGTAGGGCACTTAGGATTAATCAGAAAGACCACTTAATTAATTTTTCAATTAAAAGTGAGCGATCAGATTTCTTTTTTACCTAGGCAAGCCCAAGGTAACTCAGGGAGGCTACTGTCTCCTTAGGTCAATTAGTAGTCAATCTAGATGCTAGATTTTTAGAGAGACATTTTTTAATTTTTTATGCAATTAGTAATGAAATGCAATTTTGGGCAAGTTTAGGGGATATAATGTAATTTTCAATCAAACAACAACAACAACAAATCCTTTTCCCACTTTTAGTAGGGTCATCTACATGGATTTTTTGCCTCCATTGAGATCTATCTTGGGTCATTCTAGTGCTTAGATCCAAAAAAACTAAGTTCCCTTCATATAGTCTCATTCCAACATTTCTTGGGCCTTCCACACCCTCGTTAATCTGGCTCAACATTTTAAAACTCATATCTCCTGACCGGCGCATCAGCTGACCTCCTTTGCAAATGGCCAAACCACCTTAAGTGATTCTCTGGTATCTTATCTTCAATCGAAGCTACACGCTTTCATTTTGATGGCATCATTCTAAATCAGATCTTTATGTGTGTGTGTGTATGTTCACACATCCACCTTAGCATTTTCTTTTCTGCTACTGTCATTCTATGCACATGTCTATGGTTCATAGGCCAACATTAAGATTCATAGAGCACAGCTGTTCTCACAGCTGCTTTGTAGAACTTTCCTTTGATTTTCAATAGGATTTTTTTTTATCACAGAGAACAGTAGATGACCGTCTCCACTTTAGTCAACTTGTATTTATTCTATTCGTAACATCTCCATCAATTTTTCCATCATGCTGCAAAATAGATCCCAAGTATCTAAAATAATCTCTCTTTTGAATGTTAGCATCACTAATCTTAACATTGATTCCTTCACAATTGCTTCCATCAAAAGTACACTCCACATATTCAGTCTTAGCCCTACTTATATGAAATCCTTTAGTCTCCAAAGCATGTCTCCAGACCTCAAGCTTCTCATTTACTCCATCTCTAGTCTCATCAATCAACACGATATCATCAGCGAATAACATACACCAAGGTATCTCATCCTTAATGTGACTTGTCAACTCGTCCATAATAAAAGTAAAAAGGAATGGACTCAAAGTTGAACCTTGATGCAGACCAGTGTTGATGCCTAAATAGTCAGTCTTCCCAGACTGTATCCTTACACAAGATGAAGACCTATCATACATATCTTTTATGAGGTTAAGTAGTCGTCTCTTCCCCAAAACTCTTCACAATATCTCCCATGGGACATAATCATAAGCCTTCTTTAAATCAATAAAAAACATATGAAAGTTCTTCCCTTTAACTTTGTAAATCTCTATTGTTTTCCTCGGCAAGTGGATGGCTTTAATAGTTGAGCGACCTAGCATGACTTCTAATTGGTTTTATTTTACTTTGAAAACTTGCCTCAAGCTTCTTTCGATCACACGTTCCCAAATTTTCATAGTGTGACTCATCAGCTTGATACCTCTAGAATTTGAACAATTTTGAATGTGTCCATTTTCTTATAAAGAGGCAACACGATGCTTCTCCTCCATTCTTCAGGTATTTTCTTGCTTCACCAAATAATATTGAATAAATTTGTAAGCCAAGTTAAACTACACTCACCTAAAACTCTCCAAACTTCTACAGGATTGTCATCAGGTCCTTCACCTTTCCTATGTGTCATAACCTTCAAAGCCGCCTCTACTTCCTTCCTTTGTATTTGTTTGTAGCTTGCACGATTCAAGTAACTTTCACTACTAGTGAGATTTCCCAAAGTGGTCCCTCTATTTACTTCCCAATGAAAAGCTTATGGAATTATTGCTTCCATCTAGTCTCTATATCCTTTTGAGTAATAAGCATGTGACCTTCCTCATCCTTAATGTATCTCACTTGAGAAAGATCTTTGTGTTTTCTTTCTCTTGCTTTAGACATCTTGAATATATCCTTTTATCCCTCCTTAGAATCGAGACTTTTATATAAATATTCATAAGCTTTTGACTTAACTTCACTTATCACCTTCTTTGCTTCCTTCTTAGCTATTTTGTAGTTTGTGATAGTTTCATCTGTTTTATCCTTAGACGTAGCTTGAAAGCAAGCTCTTTTAATTTTGATCCTCTTTCACCCCTCCACTCCAACATCAAACCTCCTTTTGACCTAGAGCTCCTCCTTTGACTCGCCTAGCATCTCTTTGTCTACCCTTCGGATACAAGATGCTACCGCCTCCCACATGTCATTAGCACGTCTATTACAATCACAAGATAAGTCTTCTAAAACCTTCCTCATGAAGCTTGATTGCTTCAATTGAAGATTCCACCATCTAGTTCTAGTTATCTTGGAAACCCTCCTTTTCTTAACTAGCCCTTTTATTTGCACATGACTAACAAGCGATATTGGGTGTTCAGGCTCTCTCCTAGGATTACTTTGCATTCTTTGCAACACAACCGATCTCTTCTTCTCAACGCAAAGTAGTCTATCTATGTTCTAGTCAAGCCACTCTTATAAATAATTAAATGCTCCTCCCTCTTCTTGAAGAGAGTATTTGCAATGAAAAGATCATAAGCTGTTACAAAATCCAAAAAGACTTTTCCCTCTTCATTTTTGTCCCCGAAACCATGTCCTCCACGAATAATAGCATACTTTAAAGCATCCTTTCCCACATGTCCATTAAGATCTCCACCTAGGAAAATCATCTCTTTTTGTGGGATTCTTTGCTTAATCTTATCCAAATCCTCCCAAAAAGCTTGTCTAATCCTATCATCTAAATGTGGTGCATAAACTAAGATGATATTCAGAATTTCTTCTTTGAGCACCACTTTTAGTAATATAATACGATCCCCTAGTCTTTGCTCCTCAACCACACAATCCTTCAAATCCTTATGAACAAACATTCCAACACCATTTATGCCCTTATCGTTACCCGAATACAAAAGTTTAAAGCTTGTCTTCTTGATCTCCCTTGCTTTCTCTCCAACCCATTTTTCTCTTGTAGATATAACATCTGAATCTTACTTCTTTCCATCACATCAACTATCTCCATAGATTTGCCAGCCAAAATGCCAATAATCCAACTACCTATCCATAACTTCCTTTGCAACCTCTTTTGGATTAATTTCTTTAACCGCATGTGTCCATCATGCGAGAACCCTTGCAAATTTTGGATTGCATCTGAGTGGCGATGCGACGTAATTAGCTTATTTACTCGCATGTGTTCCTCATGCGAGAACCCTTGCAATCAAGCAGTGATATAGTGGTCCTTACCAACTTCTCACTGCATTCGAGTAATGCAATGCATCACAAGTAAGGAATGCCCCAACGAGATCTAGATGTTTGCTTAAATCCATGATTAAAAGATCCGAACAAATTTGAGACAAATTCCTTAAAGAACATTATTTAGGAATCTGAATGATTTCGAGACAATTTCCTAAATAGTATTCTTAAAAGAACACTATTTAGGAATTTATCTCTCCTGTGTTGGTTGTAGGCTACCAAACATGTAACCCTCTTGTATTTACCTAGGATAGGGACTAACCATGACTGAGTTAGCGAGAATGAGAAAAATGATGAAATGAATGCACTGTAATTATTTTGGAATTTTCTGATGCAAAAAAAATTTATTATGAATGATTGATGCATGTAAGGTGATTCTTCATAAATAAATTATAATAAATAGCAAACCTTATTATTTTTTGGAATTAAAATTATCCTAGATAGGTCTATGTGAGAGGTATCTAGGAAAATATTAGATCCTAAAAATAATGGGTCTATAGCCTACTAAAATCAATAACGTAAATCACCATTTAATATATTACGGACTCGATAAGCGTACAAATGGAATGAATTTTGGGCACAAAATAGAACACATTTATTTCTTCCTACTATGAATGTTTCCGATTTTTTAGAGAAATAATCAATTTAATATGAATTACAGATCACAAAGTGGGTAAACTATGTAACTTTCCATCAAATTAATTATATAAATCAATCACATTTCACAAAAATACCATTAAATACCCACAAGATAGAGAATAAGTTGCTCTATAAAGTGCAACTTTGTGAATTAAAAAATGATGATGAAATGATGTCCTAATTACAACAGAAACATAGGGGAACGAATACAATACATAAAATGAAATAAATGAATTAAAACATGCTGACGTAGAATTAGATGCAATTACCCAGAACTAGGAGGTTATCGCGTAATTTTTTCACTAGCGCACGTGCCACATACATGTAAGCTTGGAGCAGGGGTGGCTTTGCTAATTACCGAGAATGGGGGGTTGCGGTGTAAATTTCCCCACATCCCATGTGCAAGGCGCATGCTGGTGTAAGGCTCGGGTGGTGCAGTGGCACTGCACCTCCACGTGGCAGGATGGTGTTGCTTTGGGACACTGAACTTTTAAGTTTGGACCTAGGCTCAAATATCACTATGTGGTTGGATGCTAGCTATTGGATCAAGGCTTGGCCTTGATCCTACGCTACTTGTAGGTCCGCCCTCAGTTGAAAGGGGTGGGTAGAGGTGGTGAAGACGGGCACATGATTCGAGGCAGTGAGCTCGACCGAAGTCGATGGCTGGAGGGTGAGCGGCGGTCGCTCTGCTAGAGGAGGTGTTTGCAGCTCCGAGGTGGTGGCAAGGTGAGGAGGATAATTCGGAGCATGTGCAAAGGCTGATGGAGGCGCAACGTGGGCTTGGGTACCAATCAGCAGCGGTGTCCTAGAGATTCAGCTTCGCGTCGATGGGAAGCGATGATGGTTGAAGTTGGCATGATGAAAATCCCATAAAATGCCCTATGTTAATAGTGTCGAATTGTTGTAGTCGGGCAATTAACAGATCAATAAAACTGCTAAAATTATTGGTCGATTAAAGTGAGCGGTCAATTTGTATTTTTTACTTGTGCAAGCCCAAGGTCAAACTTAAGGAGGCCACTGTCTTCTTAGGTTAATTATTAGGTGATCTAGAAGCTAGGTTTTTAGGAAGAATTTTTTTGGTATTTTTATGCAATAAATAAATGCAATGTAATTTTGGCAAAGTTCAGGGTATAGACTACAAATTTTAATCAAATGAACACCAAACCCAATGAAACTTGACAAGAATGTGTATGAATGCAAAATTAAGCTACTTAAATTTTTTTGAAATTTTCAGATGTAATATGAATTGATTATGAATTAAATATGAATGTAGGGTGCTTTTTCAAAATAATTTTAATAAATAGCAAATCAATTTAGGAACTAAAATTATCCCAGATGTATCTAAAGAGTATTTATCCAAGACAAATAATAAATCCTAAAAAAGATTGGCGTACTACCTATTAAAAATTAATTACTAAAATCTTCATTTAATTTATTGCGAACTCGATATGCATGAAAATGTGATTATTTATGGGCACAATTTAGAACACACTAAAATTTGGCTAGTGTGATTTTTTCAGAATTCTTAGAATGGAGAATAATTTAAAGCAATTTCAGAGCATAAAATGGGTAAACTATACAAGTTTTCACTAAATTAATTATAATAAATCAGTCTTTGTTCACAAAATTACAAATAAATACTCATTAGATAAAGAATTAGTTGATCTAAAATATGCAATTTTTGGAAATAAAAATTGATGTGAAAATGATGTTCAAATTACAAGATAAATTTAGGGTTATAAATGCAATTACAGAGAATGAATAATAAAAAACATGCTGACAAGGACTGATATGCAATTACCATGACTCGCGAGGGCTTGGATGCAACTTTTCCATTAGTCGTGTGTGCCTCACAAGCCTTGAGTTGCTGGTGCTCGAGCGTGATTTGCTGGAGATTTAGGGGGTTGCGTTAAATTTTCCCAACACTCATGCGCCACGCGCGTGTGCCCAAGCTCAGGGGTCGGTGTACACAACTCCCCCAGGGGAGGGGTTCTGCACGTGAGGGGAGTTTGGTCCCTTTTTCTTTCTTCCCAGAGAGGCGATGGAGGAAGGGTTGCAGATCTTCAACCCCTCACCGGCGTCGTCGTGGAGGCGTTTCCTTCTTCACGCAGTAGGCATTAGGGGCTATGTGCAGTGGAGGGGACGGTGATTGGCTAGGTGAAGCTCTGTGATCAAAGGTTGAGGTTGCCAAAGGAGTAGGGGTTACCTTAGTCGACACACAACCAAGGGTAACTAATGAATCTCCGATTCGTCATCTTTATTCATTTATTTTAGCTTAAAATCCCTTATAAAACACCTGCATATAACACTAACTCCATATTCTTACTAACTTGCATTTGTGTGTAAATATTGTACACTTTTTACTAATTTTAACCTAAAATAAATAAAGAAAGAAAGAAAGGAAAAATAAAGAAAAGAAAATAAAAAAAGGAAGACTATATACATGCTGACCCAAATCCCGAGAGAAGGTCAAAACTTGACCTGATCGACCAGGAATAAAGTAGGGGGAGATAAGGGTCCTTAAGCAGAAAATCAAAAAAAATGTGTGTGTGGTGTCGTAAATACTTCTCACTTATTTTGTATATATCTATATAAAACTGACACTAACTTATTTGTGCCTTAATTGAACTCAAATCAAATAACTTTCAAAACCAAAGTTGTAAATAAAAATGTGTCCTAATTAATAAAAATAATTGCACAATTAAATCATGTACAAAATAAAAGTAGCCACACTTGGAAAAAGTCACTAAGCACTAATTGAAAGACCAATTCCGGCTCCATATGAACTCAAATTGAACCAATATCACTTCCATTGGATTCTAAATTAAATTATCTTCAAACTGGCTGTGATTTCATAATTTTTGGAGTTACGAATAAAAAATTGGTTTTCCGGGGTGGTTTCTGCAATTTCCCATGTATTTTGTGCATATTGTATTCGTATATATTAATAAATTATTCCCGCTAATTATTTAAAATAAAAATAAAAATAAAAAAATAATTAAAATTTTTAAAATAAAAGAAGGCTAATTTCCTCATTTACCCTTGTATATAATGTCATATATGTATATAGCATATATATATAGTTGCTATTTTTATTAATCTCCATAAAAAATAAAAAAAATAACATTTTTAATTCAAATAAATAAAGTGACGAAAATTCCAAAAAAAATAGTTAATTTTTGTAAATAATTTTCTCTCTCTTTTATTTTATCTCATTTCTCATTTCATCTCTCTTATCTCTTCCACCAAAAAAATCAAAAATTCATTTCAATTTTCATCTCTCTTATCTCTTTATCCAAAAAAGTTCAAAAATTCAAATTTCATTCCATCTTTTCTATTTATATGGCTCCTTCTCCCTCATTTCAACTTAATCAATCTTTAGAGAGAGGAGCCCGATCTCCGAGAGAAAATTTCGTCGGGGAAGTTGCCTAGTCTCCAAGCCATCCGGTGATAGCGATTCGGCCTTGTCGAGGCGATCACGGTCCTTTTCCGCTCCTAAGGTGAGATCCACATTTGTCTTCTTATTTTTATCTAGGTTAATCGTAGTTTATTTCTCGCATTTTTATCTCGTTGTCATTTTTTGTTTATCTATATCTTAAAATCCGTCACATTTTTTTTATTTGCCATCGATCTCGAGTTTTCATCTCAATCTCTCAACATCCCCGCATTCCATTCTATCATCCACGATCTCTCAACTCCGGCCGCATACGGTGGTCGGAGATCGGATTCGAATCTCTCATTTCTGTCGGATCCTCGTTCATTTTTCCGATTTATAAATAAATAAAAAAATTTTTTGTTTTCTCTAACATTTGCTTTGCAGGATCATTAAAAAAAATAAATAAATAACATATAAAAAAGCATTTCTATGTCTTTTTTTCTCTATTATTTTGGATTTACAAAAAAAGGGGTTTCTTTTTATTACTATTCACATTACAATAAATAACAGAAAAAATAAAAAAACAAAAAAAATTAATAGCCGTGCCCGCACCGCCCTTCGCACAGGCGGCAGTGCCGACCTCCACCTGACGCCGGCGCCGTACGCCCTTCCTCCAGGAAGCCCACAGCCGCTGAGCCCTCCACTGGCCTCCTAGTGGAGCCATCATCGAACTCCTGCGCCATCACCGAGCCATCCTCATTAGATCCACCAGCGCCCCCGCGCTAGTCTGCGCCGCACGCGCGTACACTGCCACCCGCGCAGCGGACCCAACGCGACAGCGTCGCCCGCTCCTCCGCGTTGCACCTGACCACCATTCGCCATCTCCTGTGCACGGTACCTCGACATCGCGCCACTCGTCCAACCCGCAGCATCTCCGCCCAGCGCCACCCGACGTCGCGCCCCACGCAACCCCCTCCTCCAGATCGTGTGGCCCCCGCTGCGAAGACGCGCCTCTGCTCCTCCGTCGCGCGCCCCTGTCGATGCCTCCAGCCGATCGCACCCTCCTCCGCTGACCCATCGCCCCCGTGTGCTTGGGGAAGAAGAAGCAAGGGGCGGCGGCCCCTCTTGCCCCTTTGTGATTGAAACGAAGCAGACCTAGGTTTTGGATTAAAAAAAGATATATATTTACGAAAATTACAACTCAAGCTCCAAAGTTTTTAGAAATTACCAAAAGGTCCCCGCCAACTCCTGAAGCACGTGTTGTGCACATTCTTTTTGGGTAAATTGCGCATTCTCCCTTGTATTTTATTTTGTTATTAATTGATGCAATAACAAAACTTATTTACATTTTAGTCCCTGAACTACATAACAAAAACTTCCGTGCTCTATTTGAATGGAATAATATTTTTTTTAATCTAAAAATCTTGCAAAAATTACGCTATGCTTCTAATGTGATTATCTTCTTAGCATAAATTTTTAATTGCATTTTGATTTCATTTATTATTTTTAAAAAATCAAAAATAGTGTCATTTTATCTTCTTGAAATTTAAAAATTCGTAAAAATTCAAATATTGCTCCAAAAATTCCAAAAAATTAGAGTAGTTGTATTTCATTATATTTTAATTTCTATACAAATTTCACGCATAATTATTTATAAAACCCCAAAAAATTGAAAAACATCAAAAATCTACTAAAAATCATAGAAAATTCTATAAAAATTCAAAAATAGTGATTTCAGTTCATTTTTGTAGATAATTGCTTCTAGTTTATCTTAAAAATAATTGTCAGGAGTTTTGGCCACTTAAAATATTTTTAAGTTGCAAATTACTCTAGGTTGTGCACATTTTCACATTTTCACACTGTTTGATTTTTATAAAAATACAAAAACATCTGAAAATTGCACAAAAATTCTCAAAAATATTTCAAAACTTCTAAAACACAAAAATATTTTCTCAGGATTTTTCTGAGCATTTTTGATAAATTGAAAAAAAATACAAAAAGAGTTGGTGTGCATATTTTTGATCTTGTGAATATTGCTTCGTATTATTTTTTAAAATAAAAAAATTAAAAAGATAAAAAAAAATCACAAAAACCGAGGATAGTTGTCCTTTGAGATTCTTATTCTCTTAATTGATTTTCGATTAATTGAATAACCCTTGGGATTTGTAGCCTCTCTGAGTTCAACCCTGTCCGCTATACAGGTTAATAAGTAGCAAAAAAATATTTTTTGTTTGTCACGGGATTTTTGAGGATAGCAACAACGACATTGTTTACCATTAATTTATCTGACCCTCAAATTTTTGTGAACAAAAAAATGGTGCCGTTGCTGGGGATATAAAAAAATCAAAAATCCCAATTTTCCTGATCAACAAAATGGCGACGTTGCTAGGGAGGCACGACGAGGGTAGTTAGGTTTCTCTTTTGACCTACTATTCATGGTTGTAAATATATGTTTATAATTTGCCACATTATTCCATTGTTCATATCACTGCATTTGTTTTCATTTTTCTCATATGTGATAATTGTATTTCTTACACATTCTCTTTTCTTTTTCTTGCGAGGGCCTGTAGAGCGAAGGAGGCGATCCTAGGAGAGACGAAGGACCCATGCAACGTGGAGGCAGCTTGATTTTTCACCAAGCCGCAGGATAGCGTGAGAAGAGGAGAAGAAGATTGAAAAAATTAAATAGAAAGAGAGAGAGAGAGAGAGTTTTTATTTTCCATTTGAACTCTGTAAAAGAACATTCATTTGTTGCGGGGTCTGTTTCGCCAAGTACCAGTGCACTTAGGGGACCTCACCGGTTTTGTTTTCATTGCCTTTATTTTTCTTTGTTTTCCGCGGATTTCGTGAGCTACCTCTTGATTGGTTTAATTAATTTGATTGAGCCAAGTAATTAATTATGTCCAAACACCATAAACAAGAAATTTCTGTGCCTATAGAGTAGAGCATAATTTGGACTTAGTCAAATTAACTTGTTCTTGCCCGTTAATAGAAGATATCATCTAGGATAGTTCACTTGCATTTGCATATAGGATAGTTTATTTCAACTCTGCACGGATCACTTGCATGTAGAGTGCTGGCGACAAGGTACGCATCTCTAACCCCTGCATGCATCATTGTTTTAATCGCGCATTGGAATTTCCAATCTCCTTCCTTATTTTCACTCACATAAGTTAAAAAGGAAATTGGACACTCAGTAGGAAGTTCTTTGAAAATATTTTAAACCAAGTGATAACTGCTAAAATCGAGAATGCTAAAGAAAACTCGACCCTAAAAAAATACAAGGAAAATTATTATTTTAGGGAGAGTATCCCCGTCATTGGTTGGTTTACTTGAGCGAGAGAGCGACCCGCACACTAGGATAGAGCCACGCCCGAACTATTTTCAGACAACTATCTTGGGTTAGTCGTTCTCTAGTGAGGATCTCTCCGGTAGCCGGTAAAGCGGCCCGTGACTTCCTTAACATATTGAATTGATCGGGTAGCCGGTAAACGGTTCGCAATTCATATTGGCTTGGAAAGATCTAACTTTGCGATTGGGACAGTCTCCTGAGAGCATTGGATTCCTAACAGCTCGCTCTAACCGCTCTGATATATTGTATTCTCACCAAACTCTAAAATTGACAAGATAATTGACTGAACCTTTACGGTCTTCACTTTGAGTTGAGTTGGTGAACTGGGGGTTTGTATTGTGTTTGATTGCTTGTGTGCATACTCGATCCATCTGTACATTTGCACTTTTTTCTCCATATTTTTTGACTTGACCATCGTGCTCTCACGATCCTGTCTTTTGTTTCGAAGATGGCCGACTAGAGTTATTTCAATCCGATCTTCGCAGACTTCTCGCAATCTCCAGACGATCCACCTTCCCTTTTCCATGAGGACTTTCCTCCGGATTTTTGTGCATATCTACATAACCCATTATTTCAGGAATCGGAGGACTTTAATTTTCACCCCCCCCTTCATTCAACCCACCCGATCCTGAGATTTTGGAGTCACCTTTCATGATTTCCATACTTGAGATATTGAACCAAATGATGGAGCATATGAATTCGAGGATTAGCAATCTATTTAACATAAATTAGAGCCATAACGTTGCTCCACTGTTTGAGGATATGGATTCATTTGAGGATAATCATGAAAGCTTGCAATCGCCCAAAATACAAAAAAATGATAAAAATTTAAAAATCCAAAAAGATTATGGGAGACACATTATTGATTCATTTTGTGAGGAGAGGACCCAAATGCCCGATCATTTACCCACACATATATCCACCACATGCCCTGACCTTGACCCTGAGGATTCCATTATACAGACTGCTCTTGGCAATCCTCGTGTAAGTGTTGATTTTAACCTCCTCCCTTGTATGGATGAGGTCCAAAAATTCAAAAAAATGCCGACTGAACTCGAAGTGGTGGCCACCATTCACGAGATTATTAAAGCCCCACTTCAACAGTCCATGACAGATTTATCTACTTCTCAACACAAGAAGAGAAAGCGAAGGAGAAGATCTGAGTGTCACATCTTGACCATGGCCGCTGCCTATGCCATCTCTCACCGTCCGTATTTTAAGAAAGGGAACACTGCCACACCTCTTGCTCCATATCTGACTATTCATGTGATAATGCTCTCCTTGACGGCGGTTCATCAATCAATATAATACCCTTCTCTATGGTAAGTCTCTTCATCTTGGGCCTCTCAAGAAAACCAGGATGATAGTTCAATTTGCTGATGGATCTATCAAGAGGCTGAAGGGTATTCTAGAAAACATTGTCATTCTTATTCAGGGCATGAATTTCACTTCGGATTTTGTCGTAATACCCATGGAGACCTCCACCCCTGTGGAGCACCCTCTAATCATCTTGGGACGACCTTTCCTCACCTCTGCGGGAGCCGTTATTGATTATGGTTCAGGAGAGATTCGCTTCTATTCTGATGTAGGGAGTGATGTGTTGAACACTACACCCACTACTGCCCACAAACATGCATCTCATGAGAACCCACCCGTGTTAGTTGCCAACCCCAAGGAATTTGACCTCGATGATAATATCAGATATTTTTGTTATATGTTGGATGATAAGGAAACCCAAGAATTCCTCTTGAAGGAGGAAGACTTGGAAAGCATAAACCTTGAAGTTCCCCCTTTTGGTATGTGGAGATGCATTGATAACATCAGCAGAATTTACACGATAGACACCCTAGAGCAGAAGGAAAATTCTGAGACTAGACAGGACGAACATGATTCGACTACATTCACGGATGAGTCCGTTCTTATTCACCCTGATTCAGATAAGACTGATCAGGCCAAATTTGATTTTATTGCTCTTATAAAGGAATTTGGGCCTTTTGATAAAGATGATGATCCAGTAGAGGCTCGCCAGGCTAAAAGTGATCCTACTTTTTTGGATAATGATTTCAAGCCATTTTACTTTGATATTTGCAAGACTTCCCAGGTCAGACATGACCATACTACTTACAAAAACCGATTTAGGCCTGCACAATCTGAAACCGCTGAGGATACA
Source organism: Ottelia alismoides (assembly GCA_037367405.1). Lineage (NCBI taxonomy): Eukaryota > Viridiplantae > Streptophyta > Magnoliopsida > Alismatales > Hydrocharitaceae > Ottelia > Ottelia alismoides. The sequence continues at coordinate 682,041 of JAZKJV010007870.1, read as the reverse complement.
TTCTTGGTCGATCCTACTCAGATTTTGTCTAATGATGATCCCAATATCGACCTACACCTTATCAAATCCATACCTCAGCGATCCCGCAAGAAGGTTCGCTTTCTACCTTCTTGACCTTTGTACATCCGCCCCTCTTGTATATTCTTTCATTTTACTCTTTATTCTCCCGTTTTATCCTTCACCCCTTTTCCATGTTTGTATATATGCTATACTTAGGATGTGCTTTATCCTAAGTATAGGGGGTGAACGATTTGTGTTGTTCATATTCGTCTTGTTCATCACTCTTGTTGTTGCCTATACTTAGGGATACTCTACCCTAAGTATAGGGGCGGTGATGTTGTTCATATCGTGTCTTTTTATTTTTGAGCATGTACATTCTCTTCATCGGCTTTCTTCTTTTGTACACTCTACTATACTTAGGATTACTTGATCCTAAGTATAGGGGGGTCACCATCTTCTCTTCTTTTTATCCTTTCTTTGAGTCATTGTAGCATAGGTGTCTTTTCACTTTTCTATACTTAGCACGAGTTATGTCTTCCTTTTTCGCTCTCTGATCACTATGAGGACATAGTTCGAGCTAAGTATAGGGGGTGTTGTATATATTGTATATATACTTTAGACATAACTCGTACTTTTAAATACGTTTATTTGGGAGGTTATGTTGTAAAAAACAAAAAAAACACAGAAATAAAAACACAAAAAAAAACACAAAAAATTCAAAACAAAAAAAACCAAAACAAAAAAACAAAACAAACAAAAACAAACAAACAAAACAAAAAAAAACTTGTATATATTTTACTACCTTTTTTCCTAAAAAAACCTTTCTTTCACATCTGAAAAAAACTACAAAACCAAAAATCTATAAAAACTTGCACAATTAAAAAAAAACTTTCTTTTACATCTGCATTTTCCTCCAAAAATCCATAAAAAGTTCAAAATTGGAAAATTGTTAAAAAAATTGTGTTTTTCACATGTGCATCATTTCTTTCAAAAAAAACTCTTCGCATTGCATTATTCATTTTTTTTGCATTTGCATGAACATTTTTCAAGATAGCATTGACATTTAAACTATGTCTGGAATAAAATTGAAGAATGGAGCTTAGTTGGACCTTAATCCACCTAATTCTCAAAGGAACTTCACCGAGAAATAGGATTTTAGAAGCTTCAAGACTTTAATTTAATTCTTTGAGTTCCACATGATAATGTGAAGCGTTTAACTCTTAGTGTCTAACCTAGTCTCTTCATTCTGGGTATAACTCTGGAATAGGGAATCAATTTGTACTCTCACACTATGCACTTAGTTCAACTCAAACGGGATGTTGGAAGACTGTGTGAGTTTCTTTTCTGGTAGCGTGGAAATCTAAAGACCAGAGTACGGGTTGAAATAAAGCTTCGGAAAAGGGATGGATGGCTGGGCACAATTTTTTCTAAGACCCCAAAACATGTACGGAAATAAAAAGATTATATATCCATAGGGGCACAACAAGATCCAAGCAGAACCACCAAAAATCCAAATACAAAGAAGCCACTACCAAATAAATATCTGACCAAAAAGGTCCAAGCTTCAAGAAAACCTGCAGATCTTGGTGGAGACTCGGCTACACTGGCCAGCTTCACAAGGAGAGGTGACTACACTGACCACTCTCCAGTTCTTTTCTCCTTCTTCTAACTTCTCCCCCAATTCGATTGTGAACACAGCACGACAGACCTTAGAAGGAAATACCTGACTCCCTGAGGACGAGTTACTGGAGAGGAGATTTGCATGGTAGTCCGGCATTCTTGATGGGAAGAGCTAAAACCTTTCACACACATGATCGATTGTTCAATGTTCATAGGGTGTGCTTTGGAAAGAGGATTGATCTAAGATGACTTCTGAGCCAAAACTGTGACAATGATGTGTAGAACTTGAAGGCTATTGATTTTAAAATTCTAATTCTCACAGAAGTTCCGATACACCAACAATCCAAAGGTCCGACAGAGCTCCAAACTACAATTTTATGAAGATAAGTTTAATACTCAATATTATCCTACTTTCTTTATTTTCCCTTTCTTTTTCTTTTTCTTCACTTATTCTTTCAAATAAGTGTTTGCTAAGGGACTGGCAAAGGTAAAGCACAGAGGGATGATGAATCTGTGATTCATCATCTTTATTCAGTTATTTTAGCTTAAAATCCCTTATAAAACACATGCATATAACACTAACTCCATATTCTTACTAACTTGCATTTGTGTGTAAATATTGTGCACTTCTTACTAATTTTAACCTTAAATAAATAAATAAATAAAGGAAAAATAAAGAAAAGAAAATAAAAAAAGGAAGGCTGTATACAGGCTGACCCAAACCTCGAGAGAAGGACAAGACTTGACCTGATCGACCAGGAATAAAGTAGGGGGGAGATAAGGGTCCTTAAGCAGAAAATCGAAAAAAATGTGTGTGTGTGGTGTCGTAAATAGTTCTCACTTATTTTGTATATATCTGTATAAAACTGACACTAATTTATTTGTGCCTTAATTGAACTCAAATCAAATAACTTTCAAAACAAAAGTTGTAAATAAAAATGTGTCCTAATTAATAAAAATAATTGCATAATTAAATCATGTACAGAATAAAAGTAGCTACACTTGGAAAAAGTCACTAAGCATTAATTGAAAGACCAATTCCGGCTCCATGTGAACTCAAATTGAACCAATATCACTTCCATTGGATTCTAAATTAAATTATCATCAAAATGGCTGTGATTTCATAATTTTTGAAGTTACGAGTAAAAAGTTGGTTTTTCGGGGTGGTTTGTGCAATTTTCCTATGTATTTTGTGCATATTGTATTTGTATATATTTGTAAATTATTCCCACTAATTATTTAAAATAAAATAAAAAATGAAAAATAATTTAAATTTTTAAAACAAAAAAGCTAATTTCCTCATTTACCCTTGTATATAATGTATATATGTATATAGTATATGTATATAGTTGCTATTTTTAATTAACCTCCATAAAAAAATAAAAAAAATAACAATTTTAATTCAAATAAATAAAGTGACGAAGACGTAAAAAAAATTATCTCTCTTTTATTTTATCTCATTTCTCATTTCATCTCTCTTATCTCTTCCCCCAAAAAAATCAAAAATTCATTTCAATTCTCATCTCTCTTATCTCTTTATCCAAAAAAATTCAAAAATTCAAATTTCATTCCATCTTTTCTATTTATATGGCTCCTTCTCCCTCATTTCAACTTGATCAATCTTTAGAGAGAGGAGCTTGATCTTCGAGAGAAAATTAAGTCGAGGAAGTTGCCTAGTCTCCAAGCCGTCCGGTGACAGCGGGTTGGCCTTGTCGAGGCGATCACGGTCCTTTTCCGCTCCTAAGGTGAGATCAACATTTATTTTCTTAAACTTATCTAGGATAATCGTAGTCTATTTCTCACATTTTTATCTCGTTGTCATTTTTTTTGTTTATCTAGATCTTAAAATCCGTCACATTTTTTTTTGATTTGCCATCGATCTTGAGTTTTCATCTCAATCTCTCGATCTCCCCGCGTTCCATTCTATCATCCACGATCTCTCAACTCCGGCCGCGTACGGTGGCCGGAGATCGGATTCGAATCTCTCATTTCCGCCGGATCCTCGTTCATTTTTCCGATTTGTAAATAAATAAATAAAATTGTTTCATTTTCTCTAACGTTTGTTTTGCAGGATCATTAAAAAAATAAAAAAACATATAAAAAGCATTTCTATATCTTTTTTCTCAATTATTTCGGATTTACAAAAAGGAGTTTCTTTTTAATACTATTCACATTACAATAAATTATAGAAAAAAATAAAAAAACAAAAAAAAAATAATCGCAGTGCTCGCACCGCCCTTCGTACAAGCGGCAGTGCCGACCTCCACCTGACGCCAGCGTCGTGCGCCCCTCCTCCAGCAGCCCACAGCCGATGAGCGCTCCACCAACTGCTTGGCAGAGCCGTCATCGAACTCCCACGCCATCACCGAGCCATCCTCATCAGATCCACCGACGCCCCTGCGCGAGTCCACACCGTACGCACGTACACTACCACCCGCACGGTGGACCCATCGCGGCAGCGCCGCCCGCTCCTCTGCACTGCACCTGACCACAAGCCGCCATCTCCTGTGCACGGTACCCTGACGCCGCGCCACTCGTCCAACCCGTAGCCTCTCCACCCAGCGCCACCCGACGTCGCACCCCGCGCAGCCCCCTCCTCAAGATCGCGCGACCCCCACCGCGAAGACGCGCCTCTGCTCCTCCGATGTGTGCCCCCGTCAACGCCTCCAGCCGCACGCATCATCCTCCGCTGACCCATTGCCCCCTTGTGTTTAAGGAAGAAGAAGCAAGGGGCGGTGGCCCCTCTTGCCCCTTTGTGATTGAAACGAAGCAGACCTAGGGCTTGGATATATATTTGTGAAAATAACAACTCAAGCCCCAATGTTTTCAGAAATTTCCAAAAGGTCCCTGCCAACTCCTCAAGCAAGTGATGTGCACGTTATTGCTGGGTAAATTGCGTATTCTCCCATGTATTTTATTTTTATTACTTATTGATGCAAAAACAAAACTTATTTACAATTTAGTCGATGAACTACTGAACAAAAACTTGTGTGCTTTATTTGAATGAATTAAATGTTATTTTTGATCTAAAAATCTTGCAAAAATTATGCTATGCTTGTGATGTGATTATCTTCTTAGCTTGAATTTTTCATTACCTTTTGATTTCATTTATTATTTTTAAAAAAACAAAAATAGTGTCATTTTATCTTCCTGAAATTTAAAATTTGTAAAAATTCAAATATTGCTCCAAAAATTCCAAAAAAATTAGAGTAGTTGTATTTTATTGTCTTTTATTTTCTATACAAATTTCACGCATTAATTATCTATAAAACCCCAAAAAATTGAAAAACAAAAATCTACTAAAATCATAAAAAATTCTACAAAAATCCAAAAATAGTTATTTCAGTTCTTATTTGTAAATAATTGCTTCTAGTTTTTCTTAAAAATAATTGTTAGGAGTTTTAGGTTAAAATATTTTTAAGTTGCAAATTACTCCAAGCTGTGCACATTTTCACATTTTCTCACTGTTTGATTTTTAGAAAATACAAAAACATCTGAAAATTCCACAAAAATTCTCAAAAATATTTCAAAACTTTTAAAACCCAAAAATATTTTCTCAGGATTTTTCTGAGCATTTTTTGATAAATTGAAAGTAAAATTACAAAAAGAGTTGGTGTGCATATTTTTGATCTTGTGAATATTGCTTCATGCTATTTTTGAAAATAAAAAGATAAAAAGATAAAAAATCACAAAAATCAAGGATAGTTGTCCATTGATATTCTTGTTCTCTTAATTGATTTTTGATTAATTGAATAACCCTTGAGATTTATAGCCTCCCTGAGTTCGACCCTGTCCAATATACAGGTTAATAAGTAGAAAAAATAAAAAAATATTTTTTGTTTATCACGGGATTTTTGGGGATATCAACAATGACATTGTTTACCATTAATTTATCCGATCCTCCAAATTTTCGCCACAACAGTAACCCGAAGTGGGGTTGTTGTTTCCACAGGAGATCGACAACAATTAGGACGGTTGGTGGTGCTCTATGTGACGGTGGCACATTGTTGGACATGCAAGCCCATGGCGAGCCATTATGCAAGAAATGTTATTGTGAATATCATTCCCTGATCTGAAATGAAGAATAACCAATTTGCATAATAGGTCCTTAGTACAATTAGGGTTATGTACCATGGCCATCTTAATGATCATACAGTTGTTGATTCAGTTATTGAATCATAGAGGCTGGTGCTTGGATGAATATCTAAAGAGTTAGATTGAGGACTCATCAAACACCATCAAATGATTGTGAGAGATGATCTCCAGCCTTAGTAGGAGATGGAAATCCTTTCTCATTTAGGTTGATAGATGACCGACCTCTTGATGCAGATATTTTACATGGGAATAGAGATTCAGAGGTGTCATATTAGTTGAGTCAAAGGGTTGACTTAACGAGATCGAGATAACAAAAGACCTATGTTGAATACTGTCATAGCATAGGCATGCATCCTTTGACTAGAGACAGATGTGTTACTATATGTCTGAGTATGTACATTTGGTAGATCAATAGGTTGATGACCTAACCAAGGTCTATACACCGGCGAGCAGGTGTGCATGTAAGGGCATATGAGTAATACGATCTCTCAAAGGGATCATACAAGTTTACTTGTGAATCGGAAGACATGAGCTCACTCATGAGGTATTGGGACCGATCAAATTCCATGCATGGTCGTTGTGCTTTGGAAGCATGATAAGAATTTGAAGGTATGATATATGCTTTGGGAAAGCATATGATCGATACTGATTCCCAATGACCAAGATTGAGATACTTGGTGATCAAACCCTGAAGATGACAGTGTAAAATTGATCTATATCTTCAAGTTGATCATAGATCTTCCACTATGTAGGATATACAAGTGTTAGGAATACCTGAGGGTGATTTGATCATAAATGATTGTATAACCATGACGCTTCCATTCCGAGGGAGTAATGAAACAGGTTCGGATTTTAGTGACTCCTCTCAGTAGAGAAGTAATCTGATCTCGGTTCAAGTGTTGGACATTGATCTAAATGAGATTCAGATGCAATGAGAAGATTGGATTTGTGATCTTGATTTAATCAAGCATCTATAAGAGGCCCATGGGATCTGGATTTGAGATGAGATATCAACATCCAAGTCACTATATGTGGAACAATACAATCGCCATGTCCTTATCTCCAAGTATCTACGGAGAAAGCGCATTATTCTTGAAAGGTTCAAGAATAATTCCATAGTTGAATTATATCTAAGAATTGAGAAATGGATAATTAAATGTGATTTTAATTATCTTGATTAATGTGAATTTGATTCACATTAATGGATGTATGTGAATGATTATACAATATAATTAAATGTGATTTAATTATTATGGATAGGAATAATGTGGATAGCAATATCCAATTATTTATAATATGTTACAAATATGATTTATAATGTATTAAAGAGAGCTTATTATTATTATTATTTATATTTGTTAATTAATTATTGGTGTGAATTGGATTCACATTATATAATTAATTGAGAATATAAATTACCTATTGTTTAGGGTTGTGAATTTGATTCACAAACTTCCAATGGCAAGATTGCAATATTCTCAAAATAATTGCGAATTATTTTTATAGAATATTTTTAAATCAATTGGTGTTGTAATTGGAGATATGAGTAACCATGATATCTTGGATTTCATTGGAGAATCTCACATTCCAATTGGGAGTGTGGACGGCTAGCCATTACAACATGGAATTGGTGGCCGTCCATGGCTCCTTATGAAAAGGGGAGATTCTCATCTCCATTATCTCCAATTTTGGTGATTTAATTTAGGATTGAATAATATTTGATTTATCAAATATATTTAATCTAAATTAAATTAGTTGTTGTGTTTTTTACCAACAACAATCTTGACCATTGAAAGAAACATAAATCAATCTCATCATTGATTTTGTGTGTCCCATGGATTGAGATCCATGGATTCCCAAACAATATATAAAGAGAGGCACTCCATGCTCTATAGGGATACAACAAGAACAACAAGAACAAGCATCATAAGCTCTCTCTCTTCTCTTATTTCACACGTCCTCTCTTCCTCTCTAATATTGGTGGTCGTCCACCCTAAGAGAAGAAGAAGACATCTTCCTCGTTGACTCGCCGTTGTGACGCCGCCTCAATGACTCTTGGTTCTCCCTCTTCTTTGGTGTGCTTCGCTCACGAAGAAGGCATTTGATCTCGTGCGACGAGATCAGGAGTTCCACGCTTGGATTCAACTTCTTGGATTGCGAGGATCACGCGACTCATCCTCATGCTCGCAAGCGTCTTCTCCGAAGATCGGACTTGAGACAAGAGGTCTCTTTTCGTAGAGACTCGATCAATCACGCTACAAGAGGTATTCCTATATATTTGATGTGATTTTAGATGAAACGATCCGAGAATCGTTCTTGGATCATGTGGTTTCATCATGTAAAAAATTTTAAAAATTTCCGCTAAATAGAACAACTAGTATGACTAGTCGTTCTTCGTCATATTCGATACGATGCTCACGCTTCAGTGATGTGCTTGAGGATTATCCCATATCCTTCAAGTGGTATCAGAGCCTTAGGTCGAAGGTTTTGGATACGATCCGTAAACCTAGGACGACTTGGGTTCGTTAAGGTCGCGAAAGTTTTTATCGCTTTTCATTTTCGCACCTCTATTTAGTGGATAAATTCGATCCTGTTTAATATATTTAAAAATAAATTAATCACTTGTATTTTATTCTCCATTAAATAAGGAAATCATAGGATCTGAGTTTACGTAATTTGGATCCCGTTTGCTTGAGATATGGTCATTTTAATGAACATGTATTCACTATTGCGGGAACTGCGAATCTTAACATGATTAATGAGTTAATTACTGTTTTGATCCGTTTAGAAATGCGTAAAATATCTTAGATTCTGTCATAAATCAAATTAGCAATCTTTGGAAACTGATTTTGCTTAATTTGGATTTGATTTGATTGAGATATGTTAATTTTGGTAAGTAGGGGTCACTGCTGAAATTACATTCCATATCAAGAACCATGTGATTGCCAATTAGTGAAATTAATTGTTAATTTACTGAAATAATTATGAACAATATTTGAAAAATATTTAATTATGATAATTTCCTTAATTAACTTGGCCTCAACCAATAAAATGATTAGATTTGATCTAGATCATAATTGGAAATACAATCAACAAACAACTTGCTTGAATAGGATTGAGAATTTGGTTAGCAAATTTCCTTATAATCAAAAATTGTTTTGATTATTACTATATGGTATAATTTCGATTGAAGGACCGATGATCATCTCAAGTACAAAGTGATTGGCTCGGCATTATTTTTTCCCAAGACGTATATGGTGTCTAGTCAGGGAGCATTGGGGTAGCAGGTTGCACCGTGTGCGGTCTGTCCCACTCCCGCCGGTACTGGCCATGAGAGCAGGTAGGAAACGAATGATGCCTAAGAGATCATGATGTATTTTCTAATTATTAAAATTTAAATTAATACGCACTTTGAGATAATACCATATATTCAAGTAAAATCAAGTTTGTTGATTAAATTGGATTGAAAATTAATTTAATGTGATTAAGTTAATTATATCCAATTAAAAATACTCTATTATGAATAGATGTGTATTTCCCTTAGAAGAATTAATTATGTGAATATGATTCATAATAATTAATTAAAAATTTGAATATGAGGTGGAGGATCACATAAGTGACATCCATGGTCTCCCGTCAAGGCGAAGGGTTCCGTTGCCAGATATTGTATGTAGGAGACGCATGTCTGAAGTGACAACTCCTACATACAATCCATTTGGATCGGGCTCTTCGCTTCTTGAAAGAGTAAGGATGTATGCGTAGTGACCCCAATATCGAGTCCTCATATTATTGGGACGATATTGGATTGTGCATAGCGAGTTGTATTCCTGTTGACAGTTGGTTTAATTAATGATGGGTCAACATCACCTTAGGGGTGGTGGGATTGGGTGTTAAAGACCGAATTGGAAGATGCAAGTTGGAGTTGCAAGGCAGAATGTGTTCCCGTTTCTTTTTATCCTAGTTACCGGTTCTCATATTGTTGGGATGTGACAAAGATAAGGAAGGAGATCCCAGATCTTGTTTGAGATATATTGGTAAGTATATCTCTTACATTGAAAGTGATTAAGGGAATGAACTTTCATTGTTGACAAGGCAAGACAACTTTGATATAAAAATTCCTAAATCAAAGTAAAATATGTATATATATATAGATATATACACTTATGCAAATTTCTTATTTTAGATAATTCTTCATTAAACCCACTCAATATTGTACTCAATAATAACCAGTAAAATATCATGGATTGGATCCATGATTAAGATATTGTACTTGCAGTTGGACACATATTGTATGTGGTTGCGATGTGCAAATTTCCTCATAATAATGATGAGTGACAATTAAATAGACAATAGGACTACAACCCTAGGGTTTGTATGTCTCTATAGTCTTGATCTCTCATCGAATGTACTTTGGAAGTGACATGTCGATGATGATCGCAATTGTCAAATAATCCTTATAAAATTCTAAGAAGATATTCTAGCATACATATGTGCACTCGACATTTAATCATGAATGACGTGGTTCTCTGCATCATGCAGAATGGTAGCTCTATAATAGATGATGTATTCAAAATTGTTTGAGTACCTACCTGAACCAATTTAAGAGTTTAGATGGATGTAGATACGATGAGTGGCATCATTCTAATATCTATACTCTAGTCATTCATGAAGCTTCAGAATATTCATATTGTATGAATTGAATGAAGCATGTACAAATGTTGAAATGCTCTTATATTGAAATCTTTTGAATTCAGCATAAGAGATCCTTCGTCTAAAGCAATGGTTGTTTACAGATAATGGGAGCGCACTGGAAGCATGGGTTGGACCCAAGTAAGAAGGAAAGTCAAAGAGTTGACCGTACTTTTGTGACTTCCATATGACATCCAAAAAGTTGGATGAATGTCGATAGTGCAATAAGCTGATGTATATATAGTATGACTATCAAGTCTATCTAGATTCTTAGAGAAGGACTCGGATAGTGCATCAGAATAATCTACATTTAATCATTGAAATTGACTTTCTTATTGGATAAGATAAAAGTCTAATAATTGTATCTTATTCTTTAATGACACTTTCAATTAGTTGCATATGTATTAGAAGACTACAAAATTTAATTTTAAGGTTTAATAGTCATCCACATGGACATAGGTGCAATTGTTGCAACAATCTCTATTGGATAAATGGACTTTTTATTTTCAGTGGGAGAGCCCTTAGTCTTAGAGAATGTCTCTATGACCTAGATATCAGAATACAATCATTGTTTATTTCTAATGTTGGAAATAAACATGAATTCTGTAATAGATCTATCATAAAGAGTTATGATGGAGATATTTCAGATAGTAATCTAAAATCTAGTGGACTCTACTAAATTAGAAAATTAATGAATGGTTCATTAACATTTCTAACCCTAAAAGATCAATAGGAGAATGAAGATCATTTGACAATGATCTGGCATCAAGCCTTGGACATTTGTCTATTAATGTGATCAATAGACTAATAAGAGATGAAACTTTAGATTGTCTAAAGGTTCAAATCTTACATACTTGTGAATATTGTATTCAAAAGTAAAAATGTCCAATACACCCTTCCTTGGAATGTTGTAAGATGTTAAGGTATTCAAGATCTCATACAATTGATGTATGTGAATCATCTATATCAGAATAAATATTTTGGATATGTGATATCTATTGATGATTATTTTTTATATGAGATTTCTTCTCTTCACTTAGAAACCTTTGAAATGTTCATAGATTTCACAATTTTGGTTTAGAACCAAAGTTTGAAGGAATATTAAATGAATTTGTTCTAATCTAGGTAGTCAGTACCTATTAGATGAATTCATAGAATACCTTATAAAGATATGAATATCATTTCTATCTCACTCCTCCGAATAAACCTAAACTCAATAAGAGTTGTAGGGAGATACAATTGGATCATGTGTGACATGATATGATCAATGATGAATATTAGCATAATTATCTATTAGTTTCCAAGGTATATATGTAGTAGAAACTACAATATATATCCTTAATAAGGTTCCATGTAAGTAATCTGGAATCTAGCAATGGAGAGTGCTACATCATTAGGAAAATAAAGGATGGTATTGGATACCTACATTATGACCTTGAGATTCTTAAAAGATCTCATCTCTAAGAATGTGATTCTTAGAGAATGACTCTCTTGAGAATCAAGATGAAAATGAAGTAATGGAACTCATTTAATCTTGAAAAGATAATGAGGATCCTGAAAACGGAAACTAAAAGAATAATTGAAGATGAAACACTAATACTTCTTCAAATAAGTTTGAGGATGTATTCTATGTGTCAGTTAAGTCTGAAAATGATCGGACTTCATGTGATAAAGCTCCTGAGGATCATGACATGAAAAGATGGATGTTAGCAATAAAGTCTAATGTAGACTTCATATACAAGTGTTGTATATGGACCCTCGAGGATCCACCTATATGGGTAAGGCCCATTAAGGTGTAAATGGATCTTCAGGAGAAAGAGGGAACCTGATGAGAAGGTAGAGACCTTCGAAGCACGTTTCGTAGCCATGAGCTACACACCGAAGAGAAGACATCGCTTGCGATGAGACTCTCTTCAATGACCATGCTTAAATCCATCAGAATATAGCTAACCCTAGCTACACAACTTGACTATAGCATTTTCAAGATGTGAGTCAAGATTGTATTCCTCTATGAATACCTCTTTGAGGATATTCACGTGAAGTAGCCCCATGGCTTCATAGATGAGGAAAGCAAGGTGTGCAAGTTGAGGAATCCCATCGATGGACTCATATAAGCTTCTTATAGATGGAACATAAGATTTAATGAAATTATAAATGTTATGATTTCAGATAGAATCTTGATGAACCATCTGAAGCTTAGTGGGAGTGCCATTGTGTTCATCGTGCTAAATGTAGATAATATCCTAATCATTTAAATGATATATGGATAATAATGAGTGTTAACTGGTTGTTCCATATCTTGAGATATGATCTCAATGATACCTCTTAGATCTTAGTTCTGAAGTTGTTCAGAAGCAAAGAAAGAGGGTATTGGGATCGTCGCATTAGTGGTACACCTTGGACATATTCAATTTTCTGGAAAATTCCAAGAAAGGCTTTTTTCCCTTAAGATATGGTACTGACCTATCTAAAGGGATGGCACCTCAAAGAGTTGAGGATGTGAATGCTAAAACTTCTAGCCCTTGTGCATCAGTTCTGAGAAGCCGGGTATATGCTAGATGTGTACAAAAGCCAGATGTCTACCATGCAGTGGGAGCAGTAAACTATTACTAATCCTACTATGGTGATAAAACACTTGATTGCAGTAATAACTATATCTTCATAGAGGATAGAACTTGTGAGATAGTGATCTCTAAGTCTTATCTTCAAGAAATAAATACTTTATAGATGGAGATCTAAAAGTTCTTAACTACGAATACCTTAGGAGATAGAGATCGCCAGAAATAAGGGTATTTTGATAAGATAATGGAAAAAACTTGTTATGATGATTATTAAGTTGTAGTGTCAAGGACACTATAACTGACAAAAATTGAGTATTGATTGCATTGGATGTGGGCACTGTTACCTTAGGATATGCAAGTGCCATAAAAGGACTTGGCGTAGTCGCTTGGGAACAGAGTGATTGATCAGCTTACCTAGCTATTTTCTAAATAGCCTATGATTGTCACATGAGTGTGGGTTTAAATGATTAGCCCATTAATGGCTCTTTGGACTAGTGGGAGATTGTTGGACATGCGAGCCCACGGCGAGGCATTATGCAATAAATGTTATTGCAAATATCATTCCATGATCTGAAATGAAGAGTAACCAATTTGCATAATAGGTCCCTTAGTACAATTAGGGTTATGTACCATGGCCATCTTGATGATCATATAGCTGTTGATTCAGTTATTGAATCATAGATGCTCGTGCTTGGATGAATATCTAAAGAGTTAGATTGAGGACTCATCAAGCACCGTCAAATGATTGTTTAGAGATGATCTCTAGCCTGGGTAGGAGATGGCAATCCTTTCTCCTTTAGGTTGATATCCGACCAACCTCTTGATGCAGGTCCTCTACACAGGGAGTAGAGATTCGGAGGTGTCAAATTAGTTGAGTCAAAAGAATGACTTAACGAGATCTAGATAACAAAAGACCTATGTTAAATACTATCACAGCATAGGCATGCATCCTCTGACCAGAGACAGATATGTTACTATATGTCTAAATATATGCATTTGGTAGACCAATAGGTTGATGACCTAACCAAGGTCTAGACACCGGCGAGCTGGTGTGCATGTAAGGTCATATGAGTAATAAGATCTCTCATAAGGATCATACAAGTTCACTTGTGAACCGGAAGACATGAGCTTACTCATGAGGTATTGGGACCTATCAAATTCCATGCATGGTCATCGTTCTTTGGAAGCATGACAAGAATTTGAAGGTATGAGATATGCTTTGGAAAAGCATATGATCGATATCGATTCCCAATGACCAAGATTGAGAAACTTGGTGATCAAACCCTGAAGATGACACTGTAAAATTGATCTACATCTTCAGGTTGATCATAGGTCTTCCAGTATGTAGGATGTACAGGTGTTAGGAATACCTGAGGGTGATTTGATCATAAACGATTGTATAACTATGGCGCTTCCATTCCGAGGGAGTGATGAAACAGGTTTGGATTTTAGTGACTCCTCTCAGTAGAGAAGTAATCTGATCTTGCTTCAAGTGTTGGACATTGATCTGAATGAGATTCAGATGCAATGAGAAGATTGGATTTGCGATCTTGATTTAATCAAGCATCTGTAAGAGGTCCATGGGATCTGGATTTGGGATGAGATCTCAACATCCAAGTCACTATACGTGGAACAATACAATCGCCATGTCCTTATCTCCAAGTATCTGCGAGAGAGCGCATTATTCTTGAAAGGGTTCAAGAATAATTCCATAGTTGAATTATATCTAAGCATTGAGAAATGGATAATTAAATGTGATTTAATTATCTTGAATAATGTGAATTTGATTCACATTAATTGATGTATGTGAATGATGCAATATAATTAAATGTGATTTAATTATTATAGATAGGAATAATGTGGATAGCAATATCCAATTATTTATAATATGTTATAAATATGATTTATAATGTATTAAAGAGAGCTTATTATGATTTATATTTGTTAATTATTTATTGGTGTGAATTGGATTCACATTGTATAATTAATTGAGATTATAAATTACCTATTGTTTTGGGTTATGAATTTGATTCACAAACTTCCAATGGCAAGATTGCAATATTCTCAAAATAATTATGAATTATTTTTATAGAATATTTTTACAACAATTGTTGTTGTAATTGGAGATATGAGTAACCATGAAATCTTGGATTTCATTGGAGAATCTCACATTCCAATTAGGAGTGTGGACGGCTAGCCATTCCAACATGGAATTGGTGGCCGTCCATGGCTCCTTATGGAATGTGGAGATTCTCATCTCCATTATCTCCAATTTTGGTGATTTAATTTAGGATTGAATAATATTTTATTTATCAAATATATTTCATAGCTGTGTTTTTTACCAACAATAATCTTGACCATTGAAAAAAACACAAATCAATCTCATCCATTGATTTTGTGTATCCCATGGATTGAGATTCATGGACTCCAAATCCTATATAAAGAGAGGCACTCCATGCTCTCTAGGGTTACAAAAAGAACATCAAGAACAAGCATCATAAGCTCTCTCTCTCTTCTCTCATTTCACACATCCTCTCTTCCTCTCTAATATTGGTGGTCGTCCACCCTAAGAGAAGAAGAAGACATCTTCCTAGGCGACTCGCCGTTGTGATGCCGCCTCGACGACTCTCGGTTCTCCCTCTTCTTTGGTGTGCTTCGCTCACGAAGAAGGCATTTGATCTCGTGCAATGAGATCAGGAGTTCCATGCTTGGATTCAACTTCTTGGATTGTGAGGATCACACGACTCATCCCCGCGCTTGCAAGCATCTTCTCCGAAGATCGGACTTGAGACAGGAGATCTCTTTTCGTAGAGACTCGATCAATCATGCTACAAGAGGTATTCCTATATACTTGATGTGGTTTTAGATGAAACGATCTGAGAATCTTTCTTGGATCATGTGGTTTCATCATGTAAAAAATTTTAAAAATTTCCGCTACATAGAACAACTAGTCCGACTAGTCGTTCTTCGTCGTATTCGATACGATGCTCACGCTTTCGTGATGCGCTTGAGGATTATCCCATATCCTTAACACACGAAGGTATAAGGCAGATCTTGTCGATGGTAGATGAGTTGAGTCAAAGGCCCTTGGGCATGACCCGAGGGTGACGATGTTGATAATGGTGAGCACGAAGGCACACAGCCCGAGGGTGGTGCGACCAAGGCTATGAAGATGCGACGCTGCCATAGTGTGGAATGCGGAGGCGGTCGCGGACCACAGTAGTGGAGTTGTACGCAGGTCCAGCAGGGGCTCAAGGAGCTCGCTTGTGAAGCTAGGGCATGTGCCTTGAGGTAGTTCTCGATGATTGACTGTGGACGGAGAACGACGATTTGTGAAGGAGGGTCGAAGGCGGAGAGGTTCGCCGAATGGAGGTAAAGGAGAAGATTGAAGGAGAAGAATTAGAAAGACGAAGATGGGAATAGGGTCTCTCCTGAAAAAGAGAGCTCACAGAGGGGCTCTCTGATCTTAACCTCGATCCAAGTCGACGGAATTGGGAGAATCTATGTATCTCCTTGAAGACGAGCAGCAATACAAGTAGTAACTCATGGATCTCGCCAGTGAGGGTGGTAGAGTCATCGTCGCTTGCCAATCAAGCCTTTAAGTCGTCACCACGAAGGAGATGCTTCTCAGATTTAGCGGATGATCATGCACGATGGGTGATCATCGTCCTTTTATGGGTTGTTGAGGCTCATGTAAGAAGGTTGGGGAAGTGGTGCGATGTGGAACGAAAGGGTGGAGGTGAGGCCTTCGTCAGCCGCAAGTTGCGGAAAGAGATGGAGCGATGGTGTGGTTGGAAGGGGTCATTGAGAGAGAGGGGTGGAGGACGCGGGAGTGGTTGATGGCGCAGCAGAAGAGAGAAAAGTGCGCGAGTTGACAGGAGGCATCGCACGATGCGACAGTTGTAGCTGGAGGCGATGAGCGACGACGTCACGCGAAGCGAGGCGTGGGATTGGGTGCATGGCGTGCTGCGGAAGAAGGGAAAGGGTGTAAACAACGTGGGGTGCGAGGATAAGGAGGGGAGCCACGTGGCACGCCCAAGGGCAACCACGTAGTGACGAAAAAATAAAATTAAAAATTAAAATAAATAATAATAATTTTTAAATGAATAAATAAAAATAAAGAAATAATAAAATTAATAAAATAGGTAAATAAATAAAATAAATAAGTAAGCAAATAAAACAAATAAAATAAATAAATGAGTAAATAATAAATAAATAAATAAAATAAGTAATAAATAAAATAAATAAAAATAATAAAGAAAATAAAAACTAAAAAAATAATAATGATTAAATTAAATAAATAAAATAAAAGAGAATAATAAAGAAAAATGGAATGACACGTGACGGCTCCAGGAGCTGACATGTATCACTCCCAGAAAATCCGAAAATTAAATCCAAAGAAAAATTAGTAAAGAAATAACAAAACAGATCAAATCAAAAAGTGGTCAACTAAAAGTTGCTCGTCTCGACGAGATCTACAACTTTCGTGAAGTACCTAAAATCAAAATAAATCATCTACACAAAACGTATTTTTTGTGGTATCATATAGAAATATCGCATTGTTGTCTTTCATAATTTTTTATCATTTTTAAATAAGAAAAAATCAAAATAAAATTAGAGAAAATATAAAACAAATATTTATGATGCAATCTATATTTTTATATTTTTTTATAATTAAAAAATAAATAAAATATATGGGACATATGTACAATTTACAATGGGGTCCCTAAACCCAAGTTTCACATGCGAACTCCGATTCTTTTGAATTTGGTCTTCTTTTGAAGGGAATGAACGTACATTAATTCAAAAGTGAGTAAGGGTCCATAGGATATTGTATGAGAGAGATATTCACATTTTAAAGCTTTTAGTCTCAAACTAGGCTTGGGTTTTATTGGTCAATTTTACAAGTTAGTATTCTTTGATATTTTTCCTTTATTAGTGTTAGTAGTATGTATGTTGTAGAGTTGATTTTATTCAATTCTGATTTAGTGAAGAATAGATAAAAATAGTGAATATATGTTGAATATACATGTGATATTTACAAGTGAATTTGACTTCTTATTTAATGCAAATATGCATGCTAAAATGCAGATATTAATTCTAAATGCATGAATGAGAGTAATGCAAAATAAATGAAGAAATGTAGCTAATTACTCGGGATTACAGCTCTATTTTCAACTTTTAGAGTGATGAATCACAAATTCATCACATGACTATGCGATGAAGGGGCGGAGGCGCACGATGGCGATGACGCTGAATCGGAAGCAAGAGGGAGCGAAGGTGATCAGTGATGAGAGGAGCTGTGACAGTGATGAAGAAGGGTCAGAGGCAAAGGCAATCAGGGAAGAGGAAGAAAAGGAACAAGGAAAGAGGAAGAAGGAGGAGGGAAGGGAAAATGGGGAAGAAGGTTATACCATATGTGTTCTTCGTTGGAGGAGTTGTGGAGCATCGCTCCTGGTTGTCGCCTCAAGACCTCGGTGAAAGAGGTCGAAGCTTCGATGGCCTCAAACAGACCTGTAACACGAGGTGGGTACCTTGTAGATCACACCGGTAAGATCTAGGGCCTTGTCGTCGTTTGACTCATCACGTCTTCTATGTCACTAGTGACTCGACAAGGGGCTCGGGGTCTCTCACAAGATCGGATAAGGTCATGTGGTTGGCCGACGATGAGGCTTTATAGGTTGGTTGGCAAAAAAGTCGAGGGAGGGGGTTGATTCGTTGTGGTGAGGAGAGAGAGGGAGTTGGCGAGCGAGTCCTGTGGGGTGATGATTGCAAAACTACCACGCGAGGCGAGGAGATGAGATGGCAGCCACGGGCGGTGGCTGCAGTCAGAGGTGGAGGTAGTGGAAGAGAGGGAGGAGCGCGACAGATGCGGGTAGTTGCATGGGCGAAAGAACAGGCGGTTGCAGACCATGGAGAAGAGAGTGGGTCGTAGGGAACAAGCACCCTACTGCGAGATGCGGGCAGTGGTTGCATGGGTGGTGTTTGCACGACCAGGTCGCGGGCGTATGTGAGGAGGGGGTGCCACGTGGCGTGTGTGGAGGTTGCCATGTGGAGAGGAAAATAAATATAAAATTAATTTAAAAATAAAATAATTATAATAAATATAAATAATAATAATTAAAATAATAAACAAGTAAATAAAATAAATTAATAAATTAATAAATGAAAATTAATTAATTAATTAAATGAAATAAATATAAAAAGAAAATATAATTAAAATAATAATAATTAAAATAAAATTAAAAGAAAAGGGAAAATAAAAATGAGGTGACACAGGGTGGATTCAGGAGCTGTCACTTGTCGCTCCAAGAAAAATAAAAAAGAAATAGCAAACAAAGTCAAATCGAAAAGTGGTCAACATGAAAATTGGATTCATCTCAACAAGATCTATGACTTTCGTGAAGGAACCAAAACCAAAAGAGAACAACTATATAGAAAAGTATTTTTGATGGTACTCTATAGATATAAAATACTGTATTTTTATATCTTATGGTTTTTTATCATTTTTAAATAAGATAAGATCAAATAAAATATAAAATAAATATTTACAACTTTATATATTTTTTGGATTCTTAATAATTAAGAAAATAAAGAGATAAATTAAAGGGAACATATGTACAGACTATATATACAAACTCAGGTTGATTTATTTCCTTTTATTTTTGCTTCAATTTTTATTTGGATTTTTGCATGTTTTATTAAAATAGTAATCAAAGAAAATGAATGCAAAAGAAATAGATCAAAAAGGATTATTTTTGTACATAAAATAATAGGGTTAAATTAGACAATATGTACGATTTACAGTGAGGGCCCAAAACTTAAGTTTTCTCATATGAACGCTTATTCTTCTGAATGTGGTATTTTGTAGGTAATTGAAAGTACATTAATTCAAAAGTGAGTAGGGGTCCATAGGAGACTGTATGAGAGAGATATCCATTTTGACGGCTTTCAGTCTCTAAACAATGGTTTAGGTTTTATTGGGTAAATTTACATGTTAGTATCTTTTGGTAATTCTCTTTTATTATTATTAGTAACATGTATACTATAGATTTATTTTATTTAATTCTTAGTTAAAAATAAGAGAAAATATGGTATTATACAGATGATATTTATAAGGAAATTTGGGCTTCTTATTTATGCAATTATTGATGAATCCACGATTCATCGCCTTTATTCTTTTATTTTAGCCTCTTTTCTTTAGTCAAACACCTGTAAATATCCATTAATTTCATAAAATTACCATTTTGCATGCATTTGTTAATTATGCATTTTTAACACCTTTTGTATATAAATAAAAGAATAAAGAAGAAAAGAAAAAGAAAAAAGATGTGTTTATGCAATAAATACAGACTGACCCAAACCCCGAGAGAAGGTCAAGACTTGACCTGATCGACCAGGAATAAAGTAGGGGGAGATAAGGTTGTCTGTCAGAAAAATCAAAAATATCTTGTACATATTTTTTCATTTATATTTGTATAAAACTAACATTAATTTATTTGTAAATAATTTGACCTCAAACCACTTACTTTTGT
The DNA here is from genome assembly GCA_037367405.1 of Ottelia alismoides. NCBI lineage: Eukaryota > Viridiplantae > Streptophyta > Magnoliopsida > Alismatales > Hydrocharitaceae > Ottelia > Ottelia alismoides. The sequence goes on along the minus strand of JAZKJV010007870.1, from coordinate 661,541 downwards.
AAATAAAAGTTGTAAATAAAATCGTGTTGTAAATAATAAAAATATTTATAAAATAAAAATAATGTATATATTGTAAATAATTACACCCAGAAAAAGCCGTAATGCGATAATTGAAACATCAATTCCGGCTCCATACAAGCTCAAATTGAACCAAACTCACTTCCATAATGCTATAAATTAAATTATCTTTCAAATGGCTGTGGTTTCGTATTTTTTGGAGTTACGGTTAAAAAGTCGGTTTTCTGGGGTGTATTGTGCAGTTTACCCATATATCTGTGTATATAATTTTTAATAATTATTTTTACTTAATGTATATATTATAAATATTGTTTTCAATAAAAATAAAAATTAAAAAAAATTAAAATAAAAAATATTGTATAAAAATTATTTCCTTATTTGCACCTATGTACATTATATTATATGTATATAATATATGTATGCCACTAACTTCCATTTATAAAATCCACCAAAAAATTAATTAATTAACATTAATGAATTTATTTTATTTAATTTCGAAATTTGTATTTAAATAATTGATTTGGTGGATTTATGTGACTTAATAAGCTACCATATATGTAGATTTGATTACACACCTTATATGGCCACCATTATGGTGGAAAATTGATTTTCAATTAATTCAATTATTTATTTGATTTATTTATTCCGAATTTTGTAAATAATTATTTAATTTATTTATTTTATTTAATTAATTATTTTAATTCACCCAATAATAACCTTCCTTTTTTGTAGATACTTTCCTTTTTTTATTTTCTTCTCTTTTTAATGGGCTCCTCCTCCCTCATTCAAACTTGATCGATCTATGGCGGAGAGGAGCCCAGTTTCCGAGAGGTTTCTTGTTGAAGAGGGTCCTAGCCTCCGATCCAGTCGGTGACAGCGGCGTGAGCTTCGTCGAGGCCATCATGGCTTGTCCGATCCCCGAGGTGAGATCCACTTTTACTTGTCTTTTTCCCTAGGTAATTGTAGATTTAGATCTTAGCGTAGCAGTAGGGACTAATTTTTAGATTAAAAAAATCAATTTCACACTGTCGCCCGACACCGATTTTCATCTCATCTCACTATCCCTCCATATTCACGTTCTACCTTACACGACCTATCACCTCCGACCACGCACGGTGGTCGGAGTCTAGGATCTATCTTCTATTTCGCGCAAGATCCTCCCATTCACCGTTTTCATTTTTGTATATAAATAAAAAATAAAAATATTTTTCCTTGTTTATCTCACATCCGTTTTTGCAAGGGAAATAGAAAAAAAATAATTTTTTTTAGTCTTCTTTTCTATCTAACATTTGTTTTGCAGGAATAAACAAAAAAAATCTTTCTCTAACTCTAACAATTTGTTTTGCAGGTCAAATAAAAATAAAAAAATATATATATATCTTTCTCTCACTACTATTTTGTAGGTTCACATAAAAACTATAAAAAAAATTAGAAAAACTAATTCTTTTGTCACTGTACATTTTCTGTAACAAAAAAAATAATTAAAAAAAACTTTTCTTTATTATAACTGTTTACATAAGAAAAAAAATAATAAAATTTGCCAGCACCCCCAGCGGGCGGCAAAGCCGCTCGCCGCCCACCACCACCGCGCAGCAGCAGCGCCAGCACGCGGCCTCCTCTCCAGCAGGCGGAGGCGTCGCCCCGCGCTCCTCCTGCTCCGCCTGCTCCGCCTCGAGCGGCGCGGCCCGCGGCCCTGCACCCACCACCGACAGGCCGCGCTCCCGCGACCTCCAGGCGCAAGCACCTCCACTCCAAGGCGCGGCTGCGCCGCCCTTCCAGTCCTTCGTGCGCGCGCGGTGCCGCGTGCGGCGCCCCCTTCACCTCCAGCCGCGAGCCGCCCTCCTCCTGTTGCCATCTCCAGCCAGGTCGCGCATCCCAGCGGCCCCGCACCCCTTCCGTGTTGCCCGCATCCCCTCTTCCAACGCCCCGCGACCCTCCTGTGCTCCTCCCAACCCGCCAGACCCCGCGGCGGCGAGGCCGACGACGCCCTAGCCCGTCCCCGCGAGGCGGCGCGACCGCGCTCCAGATCTGAATGTCGGCGGCGGCCAAGCTCCTCCCCTTGGTCTTTTGCTTGATAATAAAGAAACGAAGAGGAAAGAACCCTAGAGGGGATTTTTAAATAAAGAAATTGGAAACCTTACATTTGTGCCCCTGGAAGATTCAATAATTACACAAGAAAGCCCCCTCCAGAACTGCATGAGCAAAGCATGTCTATCTTTGGGTAAATTGCAGATTTTGTCATGTTTTATTTATTATAAATTTTTGATGCAAAAACTCTAAATATTTACTTCAGTCCTTCTTTTTCAGACCATGAACTTTGCATGATCTCTTTGATTAAATAAATGTTTTTATCATTGCAAAAATTTTGTGAAAATTGTGTAAGCTCCTGCTATGTGCCTTAACATTGCATAACTTTTTCATAGCATTTTATTGCCGTTTAATATATTTCAAAAATCAAAAACAGTGTATTTTTGTGTCTTTTTCTCTGTCTACATTTTGAAAATTCATAAAAAAATATAAAAATTGCCTAAAAATCCCACAAAAATTCCTGTAGCTGTGTTTTGACTTGTTTTAATTTCTATCCATTGCTTGTGCATTTTTCATTTACAAAACTCAAAAAAATTGCAAAATACAAAAAATCTTATAAAAATTGCAGAAAATTGTAGAAAAGTCCAAAAATAGTGATTTTGGTCTCTTTTTGTAGATATTGTCTTTTAGTTTCTCTTAAAAATAGTTTTAAGGAGTTTTGAGCATTTAAAGAATTTTTAAATTGAAAAAGACTCCTAGCTGTGTACTTTTATTTATTTTCCACTGTTTCATTTTTAGAAAATAACAAAAAAATTAGAAAATTGTGAAAAATTTACCAAAGATATTTTAAAACATATAAAAATCACAAAAACATTTTCTTTGGACTTTTCTGTATATTTTTAATTATTTTGAAAAATACAAAAAGATTGTGTGTGTTTTGTTTTATCACTTTTCTTCATTTGTGCTTCTTGTAAAAATAAAAAAATATAAAAATTGAAAAAAACACCAAAAATTCACTTTTGAAATCTGACTATAGAGTTTTTAATCGTGCTCCTTGTGTTCGACCCTGGTCGCTATACCAGGTAAAAAGAATAGCGAAGACCGCTTACATTTGTTTTCATTGATTTTTATATTTTCCAAGTGGTTTAATTTATTTTTCCGATTGACCGCGCTTGGTGATTTGGATCACAACGACACATTTTTGATATCATTTTTACACATCTTAACCGTACGAATTTCGTGTCATCAGAATGGCGCCGTTGCCGGGGAGCACGGCTTTGTAGTCATTTTTCTATTTTTGTCTCTCTATATTATAATTGTTTTCTGACCTTTTTCTCTCTAATTTTTGTGCGAGGTACTGCGTGGACAATTTGGAGCTTACTTTTTGAGGACCCGCACGGGAAGAAGAGCAGGGAGAAGAAGAAGAAATTTCATTTTATTTGAGAGAACAATTATTATTGTAATAATTTAGGATCTTTGGACTTGTGGACTTGGACATTTTTCGGGATCTGTTTCGCCAAGTGCCGGTGCACTTGGGGGACCTCACCGTTGTTTTTCGCTGATTTTGTTTTCTCGTATTTTTTTATTTGATTCACGTGATTTTCGATCCCCTAGCCTTAGGATTTTCTCTTGCTTGTGTCGTAATTAGTAGGGTCCCCACACTTAATTATCTGCATGTTCCTATAGTGCGCTTAATTGGACCTACTAATAATCAATTAATAAAAATAATCGACTCATCTCCTTCGTAGCCTACGTGCCGCAGTCCACCCTGTAAAGCGCTTTCTCCTACCCCCGATTTGTCGGGCAGAGGAGGGGTGGGCCAAGACCGGACCCTTTGGCTTGGAGGTCGGTGACCGATTAGACGGTTCTGCAAGTAGAACTTGCTCATCTAGGACTCGGTTTTCACCGCTGCATCATTTAGGTAGTTTATTTCCTGTCTTTAAATTTCTGCACGGATCATATTGCATGTAGAGTGCTGGAGTAAGGTACGCATTTTCTATCTCTGCATGCATCATCGTTTTTGACCGTGCATTGGCTTTCTCGATCCCTCCCCCTGTTTTTGGACTCAAATTAATCAAAGAGGAAATCGGAAAGCTCGTTAGGCGTTTATTCTTGAAAATATCCAAAAAAATCACAAAATCAAAAATTAAAAAAAATTGGGACTGCTAATTGAACTTGACTCTAAAATCAAACGTAATTGATTCACTTCATTGTATTGGGAGAGCAATCCCCTCATTGTTTGCGCTTTTACTCGCTCGCGTACACACTAAGGAGTAGTGACCAAATCCTATTCAAGCCTCCTAAGTGTTTGTACATTTTCGTTGATCACCTAACTCTAAAATTGAAAAGATAAAGGACCGAATCTCACGGTCTTCACTTTGTGTTGAGTTGGTGAACTGGGGGTTTGCTTTGTGTTTTGTATGTCTATGGTGTGAGTCGGTTACGATCATTCTTCTATCATTAGCAGTCACCTTCTGTCTCTATCCCACCCTCCCTCCCTTCATTTCCCTCTTATCACGATGGGCCACTTTCCATTCCAGTCAAATTTTGCGGCTTCTTCATTTCACGCCCATCACTCACGATCACTCTCTCGAGAGGTCGGAACCCCATCCGACTTCTCATCTTCTCCCTACCCACCCTCCCATTTGGGACGTGCTGTGAGTGACACCCACAGAGACCAGATTGACCAAACACGAGACATGGGTGTTCACATTACTGAGATGAGAGTGCATCCCATAGGCAATCGAATGGGGCAGTTGCGAGCTTTAGATGACTTGTATCCTAGGACATTGGATGAGTACACAGATCATGAAGTCCAGTCCGCTTCTACCTTGAGACCCTTTGTTCTGGATTTAGAGTTAATTGATCTACTGCCTAAGTTTTTTGGGGAAATGCACGAGGAACCTTATTTGCATATCGATGAATTTGAGAATTTTTGTGTATCACGATCATATTTGGATATCACTTCTGAGGACATGATGTTGATTACCTTCCCGTTTACACTTCAGAGTAGAGCCAAGAGTTGGCACAGACGATTGGGAAGGAAGATTACTACATGGGGAGATTTACGATCATTATTTTTGAAGAAATTTTACCCCCAGTGTAGAGCAGAGACGATGCGGTCATGTATTCGTGATTTTTCAGTTAACCCCCAAAAGTCGTTGATAGATTCATGGTTGAGGTTAAGAGAACTTGTGAGGCGATTTCCAGATCATGGATTTTCGATGACTGACCTTATCCATATCGCCATGAGGGGGAGGACCGCAGAGCAGATATCATATGTCATTACCTCGTGTAGTGGTTCACACCATTGTCCCGACTTGGATTTTGTTGAGACCATCTTGGATACACTTTATGATCTTGCATATACACCAGATGATTTATTCGGGACAACGCATGATGGAGAGATGACAACAATTGAGTGTGTGACAAACCATTCCGATCTTGATAGCACACACAAATCTGAGGATATGGATGCTTCTACTTCTCATTTCATGGATGTGTTGACTACTACTTTGAGTTCCGATAGCCGGACATTGGTTGAGTTTTCATTGGATTTACAATCAGATTTTGAGCCAATCCCGCACCTCCACATTGATGATTATTCGATTCTAGATCTGCTAGGATCCCATGAGATAGAGGAGGAACCCACATCTCAGCCATCCTCTGAATTATTCCAGTGTCCATACACAATTGATTCAGTGTCTGATCTTCAGAAGATTTCCTCAGATTCAGAGATATACTTGGATTCATCCCAGCGTAGAGAGCTTGATGAGGGACCGATTTTGGATTTTACAGACCTTGATAGTCCCGTATTTGAGACTTGTATCCTCCCATTTGATGAGGTCGATATATTTTTGGAGGACCTGACATTTGACAGCATTGATCCCCAGTTCCCTGATGATTCGGCATTACTCCCCGAGGGTTATCTGCGGGAGGACGCCATGGACCATGTGTATTCGGTCTCACTTTCTGAGAGTGCATCCGATCTGTCGGATCACGAGACCGAGTATTTTGATATTTCTGATAATGAATTTGATGATTCTCTCCTCGACGACCCTCGCGAGGATGACCCGATTTTTGAGGTATTCGATGATTTCACTGATTTGTCTACATTCCATGCATCGGATATCTGCCTTTATAGTGAGTCTCCCGATCATGATCTTCCATATCTATTTGAGACTGTGATTGACGTGGAGGATTCTCTGACAGATCCTTCCTTCTCCACGTTCGACTTCTTCGGCTCTACCCTTTCACTCCATATAGACATTGAGCCGATGATTTCTTTTGTGCTACCGGAGCCCGACTTCATCTGCCAATATCTTTATTCGGTAGCAAACACCCGCCTGACTGATTATCTGGGTGTTATCATTTACTCTCTTGACCCTCCTGACTCCGTTGTTGTTCTCCCACCGAGACTTCAACAATAGTACGGTATTCGCCTGACAGATGCCGTCCTGAACCTTGACACGGCGTTATCCTAACATTTGCGCCCAGCTAGGGGCGTAAACTCTAGCGCTTGTTGAGAGGCACCTCAACATTGATCGACTCACATCTGTATAGACCATATGTCAATATCATACATTCTTTTTGTCTCACACCCCATCTCTATCGCATGATCATTCCATACTTAGGGTGTACTTTACCCTAAGTATAGGGGGGTGACAGACGTTTGATTATTCGTTTCATTCTTTTTACCTCTGTTTTGCTGCCTATACTTAGGGATATTTTACCCTAAGTATAGGGGAGGTAAACTCTGTACATTCTACTCATCGGTCTTCCCTTTGTGTACAGTCTGCTATACTTAGGATTACTTGATCCTAAGTATAGGGGGATCACCGACTTCTATTGTTTATTTTTCTTTTATTCGTCGTTGGAGTATACTATTCTTTTCACTTTTCTATACAAAGCATGAGTTATGTCTTTCTTTTCAGCTCTTTGATCACTATGAGGACATAGTTCGAGCTAAGTATAGGGGGGTGTCGTATATATTGTATATATACTTTAGCCATAACTCATACTTTCATATATTATTTTTTTAATGTGGCTAAAACACTGTGTAAATACTCAAAAAAAATTCTTAAAAAAAACTTGTAAAAAATGAATTAAAAAAAACTTTTGTATATACTTGTATATATTACTAACTATTTGCAAAAAAAAGGGGGTTTTTGCATGTGCATCATCATTTTTCAAAAATCCATAAAAATTTCAAAATTTTGAAAATTGTTTCACAAAAAGATTTTTGTTTTCTTTTCCTTGCATGTACATATTGTCTTGCATCTGCATGAGCATTTTTCAGGATGATTTTGACTATTAAACTAAGTCTGGAATAAATTTGAAGAATGGAGCTTAGTTGGACCTTAATCCACTTAATTTCAGAGGAACCTTATAAGATTTGGAGTTAAGACTTTTCAGGTCCTAGTGACTTAATTCTTTGAGTCCATAAGACTATGTTCACATGTCATCTTGATGAGTCTAAGTAGAACATTTAACAACACACACATGATTCTTTCAGACCGTGACTTACCTTGGACACTGCACTTTACACGTAGCTCTTCATGGATGAGGTAGTGAGGGAGCAAAATCTTTTGGCTTGGGGTAGCATACGAGGGTAGTACATCTAGGCGGAACCTCTCGTCCTCCTCTAGGGAGGGAAGTGCGTCTCAACCTAGTCTGGTGATGTTGAGGTCTAAAGACAGGAGCTGTGGGGTTGCAATAATGCTTCAAAAGAGGGATAGTCTACTGGCTCAAGAGGAAAAACTCCTTATGTACATGCTGCACCTTGTATATATTGTCAAAAAAAAAAGAGAAAAAAAATGCAAAATCTCCAAAAGTGGACAGGCTTGATAGAAAAATAAAATGCCTGTAAAAAAAAAGAATAAGAGCTTCAAAGTCATATATTCATGAGCTTGCAGCGGGTGACATGGCTACACTGGTCATGCATCCAAGGATAGGTAACTACACTGGTTACCGTCCATTCTCTCCTCCATCCCCTCTTCTTGAGCTGGTTGTACTTGAACTTAGAAGGGAATATCCCCGCTCCTCGAGGAAAGAGTTGCCAGACCGGGTTATTGAGTTACCTTGTTGAGAGAGGCTGAATCTTTGCTACTTTTGAGATGAAGAGCTAAAATTCACTTACACGTACAAGTAAGAATTCATAGTCATAAGAGTTTGTGTCTGTAGACTTGTTCTGATCTGACTGTTGAGGAGACCTGAATATGAGTCTTATGGAACTTAGAGGCTGTTAGGTTTTAAATCCATGTCTCATTAAGGTTCCGACACATTAATAATCCAAAGGTCCGACAGTGCTCCAGACTACATTTTTATGAAGATAAGTTTGAAAGTCAACATTGTTCTAACTTCTTTCCTTTTTCTTTTCTTTATTTTTATTTTCACTTATTTTCCAAATAAGTGTTTGCTAAGGGACTAGCAAAGGTAAAGTATAGGGGAATGATGAATCCACGATTCATCGCCTTTATTCTTTTATTTTAGCCTCTTTTCCTTAGTCAAACACCTGTAAATATCCATTAATTTCATAAAATTACCATTTTGCATGCATTTGTTAATTATGCATTTTTAACACCTTTTGTATATAAATAAAAGAATAAAGAAGAAAAGAAAAAGAAAAAGATGTGTTTATGCAATAAATACAGACTGACCCAAACCCTGAGAGAAGGTCAAGACTTGACCTGATCGACCAGGAATAAAGTAGGGGGAGATAAGGTTGTCTGTCAGAAAAATCAAAAATATCTTGTACATATTTTTTCATTTATATTTGTATAAAACTTACATTAATTTATTTGTAAATAATTTGACCTCAAACCACTTACTTTTGTAAATAAAAGTTGTAAATAAAACTGTGTTGTAAATAATAAAAATATTTATAAAATAAAAATAACGTATATATTGTAAATAATTACACCCAGAAAAAGCCGTAATGCGATAATTGAAACATCAATTCCGGCTCCATACAAGCTCAAATTGAACCAAACTCACTTCCATAATGCTATAAATTAAATTATCTTTCAAATGGCTGTGGTTTCGTATTTTTTGGAGTTACGGTTAAAAAGTCGGTTTTCTGGGGTGTATTATGCAGTTTACCCATATATCTATGTATATAATTTTTAATATTTATTTTTACTTAATGTATATATTATAAATATTTTTTTCAATAAAAATAAAAATTAAAAAAATTAAAATAAAAAATATTGTATAAAAATTATTTCCTTATTTGCACCTATGTACATTATATTATATGTATATAATATATGTATGCCACTAACTTCCATTTATAAAATCCACCAAAAAAATTAATTAATTAACATTAATTAATTTATTTTATTTAATTTCGAAATTTGTATTTAAATAATTGATTTGGTGGATTTATGTGACTTAATAAGCTACCATATATGTAGATTTGATTACATACCTTATATGGCCACCATTATGGTGGAGAATTGATTTTCAATTAATTCAATTATTTATTTGATTTATTTATTCCGAATTTTGTAAATAATTATTTAATTTATTTATTTTATTTAATTAATTATTTTAATTCACCCAATAATAACCTTCCTTTTTTGTAGATACTTTCCTTTTTTTATTTTCTTCTCTTTTTAATGGGCTCCTCCTCCCTCATTCAAACTTGATCGATCTTTGGCGGAGAGGAGCCCAATTTCCGAGAGGGTTCTTGTTGAAGAGGGTCCTAGCCTCCGATCCAGTCGGTGACAGCGGCGTGAGCTTCGTCGAGGCCATCATGGCTTGTCCGATCCCCGAGATGAGATCCACTTTTACTTGTCTTTTTCCCTAGGTAATCGTAGATTTAGATCTTAGCGTAGGAGTAGGGAGTAATTTTTAGATTAAAAAAATCAATTTCACACTGTCGCCCGACACCGATTTTCATCTCATCTCACTATCCCTCCATATTCACGTTCTACCTTACACGACCTTTCACCTCCGACCACGCACGGTGGTCGGAGTCTAGGATCTATCTTCCATTTCGCGCAAGATCCTCCCATTCACCGTTTTCATTTTTGTATATAAATAAAAAATAAAAATATTTTTCCTTGTTTATCTCACATCCGTTTTTGCAAGGGAAATAGAAAAAAAATAATTTTTTTAGTCTTCTTTTCTATCTAACATTTGTTTTGCAGGAATAAAAAAAATCTTTCTCTAACTCTAACAATTTGTTTTGCAGGTCAAATAAAAATAAAATATATATATATATATATATATCTTTCTCTCACTACTGTTTTGCAGGTTCACCTAAAAACTATAAAAAAAATTAGAAAAACTAATTCTTTTGTCACTGTAAATTTTCTGTAACAAAAAAAATAATTAAAAAAAACTTTTCTTTATTATAACTGTTTACATAAGAAAAAAAACAAAAAAAATAAAATTTGCCAGCACCCCCAGCGGGCGGCAAAGCCGCTCGCCGCCCACCACCACCGCGCAGCAGCAGCGCCAACGCGGCCTCCTCTCCAGCAGGCGGCGGCGCCGCCCCGCGCTCCTCCTACTCCGCCTGCTCCGCCTCGAGCGGCGCGGCCCGCGGCCCTGCACCCACCACCGGCAGGCCGCGCTCCCGCGACCTCCAGGCGCAAGCACCTCCACTCCAAGGCGCGGCTGCGCCGCCCTTCCAGTCCTTCGTGCGCGCGCGGTGCCGCGTGCGGCGCCCCCTTCACCTCCAGCCGCGAGCCGCCCTCCTCCTGTTGCCATCTCCAGCCAGGCCGCGCATCCCAGCGTCCCCGCACCCCTTCCGTGTTGCCCGCATCCCCTCTTCCAACGCCCCGCGACCCTCCTGTGCTCCTCCCAACCCGCCAGACCCCGCGGCGGCGAGGCCGACGACGCCCTAGCCCGTCCCCGCGAGGCGGCGCGACCGCGCTCCAGATCTGAATGTCGGCGGCGGCCAAGCTCCTCCCCTTGGTCTTTTGGCTTGATAATAAAGAAACGAAGAGGAAGGAACCCTAGAGGGGATTTTTAAATAAAGAAATTGGAAACCTTACATTTGTGCCCCTGGAAGATTCAATAATTACACAAGAAAGCCCCCTCCAGAACTGCATGAGCAAAGCATGTCTATCTTTGGGTAAATTGCAGATTTTGTCATGTTTTATTTATTATTAATTTTTGATGCAAAAACTCTGAATATTTACTTCAGTCCTTCTTTTTCAGACCATGAACTTTGCATGATCTCTTTGATTAAATAAATGTTTTTATCATTGCAAAAATTTTGTGAAAAATTGTGTAAGCTCCTGCTATGTGCCTTAACATTGCATAACTTTTTCATAGCATTTTATTGCCGTTTAATATATTTCAAAAATCAAAAACAGTGTATTTTTGTGTCTTTTTCTCTGTCTACATTTTGAAAATTCATAAAAAAATATAAAAATTGCCTAAAAATCCCACAAAAATTCCTGTAGCTGTGTTTTGACTTGTTTTAATTTCTATCCATTGCTTGTGCATTTTTCATTTACAAAACTCAAAAAAATTGCAAAATACAAAAAATCTTATAAAAATTGCAGAAAATTGTAGAAAAGTCCAAAAATAGTGATTTTGGTCTCTTTTTGTAGATATTGTCTTTTAGTTTCTCTTAAAAATAGTTCTAAGGAGTTTTGAGCATTTAAAGAATTTTTAAATTGAAAAAGACTCCTAGCTGTGTACTTTTATTTATTTTCCACTGTTTCATTTTTAGAAAATAACAAAAAAATTAGAAATTGCAAAAAATTTACCAAAGATATTTTAAAACATATAAAAATCACAAAAACATTTTCTTTGGACTTTTCTGTATATTTTTAATTATTTTGAAAAATACAAAAAGATTGTGTGTGTTTTGTTTTATCACTTTTCTTCATTTGTGCTTCTTGTAAAAATAAAAAAAATATAAAAATTGAAAAAAACACCAAAAACTCACTTTTGAAATCTGACTATAGAGTTTTTAATCGTGCTCCTTGTGTTCGACCCTGGTCGCTATACCAGGTAAAAAGAATAGCGAAGACCGCTTACATTTGTTTTCATTGATTTTTATATTTTCCAAGTGGTTTAATCATTTTTCTTGTTGACCAAATCGTGCGGTTGAGAACAACGACACATCTATTCGCATATTATTTTCTCCATCTCGACCGCGCGGTTTTCGGCTCATCAATTATGCATGCTAAAATATGAAAATTATCTACATGTGCATGAATGATAATAATGTGAAATAGAAGGAGAAATACAGTTAATTACTCAGGAACGTAACTCTATTTTCAACATAGAGTGATGAATCGCAAATTCATCATCCCAAGTGAGGGTTTGTGTGGGTATTTTGCATATTATGTCTAGTGGTTTTTTGGAAATATTCTGAAACTTTGAAAATATTTTTAGAAATTGCATTTTGGTCCTTGCCAGTTTAAAGTGAAATAATATTTTATTGGGAGATTTGCATATATAGCCCTTGACTTTAGTTTAATTGCAGAAATACCCTCTTAGGTGCTTTTTAGTTATTTAATTAATTGGATAAAATATGGATTGACCCTTGAACTTTGCTATTTTATTATAAATACGCATCTAAGGTTTATTTATTTGTATAATGGTCTATGTGATGCTTCATTAATTGTTTGTTTTGATTTTAATTATGTTAATAATCTTATTAACTCCAAAAATTGTAGGAAAATTATTTTAAATATATTATATGATATTACATCACATATATTTTTATTGAGGTATTTATTATTATTTTCCAATTTAAAAAATTGCAAAACAAGTTATATACTACTATTTTAACTTAGAAAAATCATAAAAATTAAAATACAGCTCTAAAAATTACCAAAAATAGAGCAGTTATATTTTACTATATTTTACGATATATCCAAAGTACATAAAAAAATAGAAAACAAAAATCCTAAAAATTACAAAATATAGAAAAATATAAAAAATTATAAAAAGTGTAGAAAAATTAGAAAATTTTGTTCTAAAGCTTAAAATTTTCTTTTTGTGTCTACTATAAAGGAAGAATAATTTTGAGCCCTTTCTGATCTGGTATATATTTATTAGGACCTTTTAAGTTATTATATTTTTGTTTAATTTATTTTGTGTATTTTAATTTTTAAAAATCCATAAAAACTAAAAAATACCCTTAAAACACCATAAATAGAGAAAATATAAAAATTCCAAAAACATTTTATTTTTGTGCATTTTAGCTTTATTTACTATATTTTAAGAAATACAAAAATACTTCCTTTTTATCTCTCTTTATATCTCTCACCTATATATTTTATATATTATAACTATTAATTAAAAAGAATTTGCAAAATTAACATTAATAAAAATATAAAATTTAAAATCAAATAAAAATTATAAAAAATTAAAAAGCCTACAAAAGTAAATAAAAACCTAATAGGCTGCAAAACCAACAAATATTGTGCTTGATTTTTTAAATTGGGTTCTTTTTTGTGATCTATCCATGTTTGATCTCGTGGACGACACTCTACCTGCTTTCCTTATACACATTTCATGTAGTGTTAAATACATTTCATCACTCACACCTACATGATGTCTTTACACATACACATCGAGGGTTTTTGATCATTGTTGTTTGTTTGATTTGGTCGAATGATATCCGAGAGTCAAGAGTGGTGTCAATATAGCGATTGTTGGATCCGACTTGTCGGACACCGCAGGCCCTCCAAGATCAGACGCCAGGATCCCTCACTTCAATTTATCCCTTTTCAACAAACCCGATGTTAGAAACCCTAACCCATTTGACCTTTGTTCCCTAAAGCCATGAAACCTTAAACCTATCCGACCTCAATTCAGATGAAACAAAAGAGTTTCCTAGAGTTGAAGCTGAATCAATAAAGTCGGAGGAGGGTTGATGATAGTGATGGACTCTAAGATGAAGGGGAGAGGCTGAAGAGGAGGGGGTTTTGTTCAAAGGAAGGTAGGAGTAGAGTCGATGAGGGCGATGGGTTCGAAGAGGAAGGGGAAATGTTGAAGAGGAAGGGGAGGTCAAAGGACTTCACCCTGAAAGCCTTTATAATCGAGCCTTCGTCGCTAAGACTCCATTTTGGTGATATGACCGTACATGGGTTACCCTCATGTACTCTGGTTAGGTTAGAAAGAACACGATGCACAGAAAGAGGGTTCATTGTGCTAGAGAGAGCAACTTTATGGGGTTGAGGTGATAATAATGAAGTTAACGGGGTGGAGAAGATAGTTTACAAAGATTCTAGGGTTTGTGGTAAAAAAATCCCTTAATTTAACTAAAAGTATCTATGCTTCGTTAGAAAATTTATAAAACTGATTTTTTTAAAGAAATATTATCACTATCCCTTTTCTAGTAAAAATTTGAGTTAGGTAGAATTTTGTTTCAATTGAATTTTTCATTAAAAAATTAAGTTCTTAAAAGAAGTTTGAAAATTTGCTAGAAAATCCTAATTTTCTAAATGTTTCTTACCAAATAATGTACTTCCCCTCTGCCACCCCCTCCCTCCCATGATAAATCATGACGAAATGGATGAATAACCTATCAAGTTCAAAGGTAGAGGGTCCCGTTGGAATCTCTAGGCATATAAAGAGTACAGTCGGGAGTCCATCGGTCCCTCCTCGACATTGTATGTAAGGGGCAAAATTAGGGGCCTCACGTCCCACTGCAAAACAGGTTGGTAAATAGGAAGGCTTATCCCCTATCAACATCAGCATTAAATATTTTTGACCCAACAAGACTCCCAACTTCAATCTCTATACAATCAATGCTTACTATTATTTTATTCTAGACAAAAGAATAAGAAAAAGAGATAGAAAAGAGAAGATATTCAAAAATCAAAATAGTTGCCTCAAATATGTAGTTTTTAATCGCTAGTATAGTATCTTGATTCTCACTTGAGCTTCTCTTTCCCACTAGCTTCATTAACTATTTATTATATTAGGACAAAAAGCGAATTCCTTTTCACTCAAGTCTATGAAAACAAGCACCCAGAGCTAGAGTCCTCAATGAAACCATTGTCGGGGATTATTAGTTCATACCTAGATGAATGAATAAGCACAATTTATAGAAAGATGAGTCTCCTATGATACATCAGATCCTGCTCGATTATTGATTGAGTCAATAGATCTGTCATTTCTTAAAATCGCTCATCTCATTCAAATCATGTAGTAACATATATTTCCCGTTATTCTTGTCATCGATAGATAAGAGGAATCCAAATATAAAGTTCTATTCAAGAGTGAATGCTTATTGGGATTCTCTATATTAGACGCATCCTCTTTTCAATTTTATACTTTTTTGGATTTTTAGAACAATTTATCTCGTCTTTTGAAGCTTAAAATCTATAAAAAAAATTATGAAAATAAAATAAAAAAATTGTTAAATATAAATTTTATGTGCTATAAAAACAGTGTGGTTCTTTCACGTCCGATATGAGAACATCATTATGCAATTATTTAATAATTAAGATTTGATAAAATCTCGCATTAAACTTGAGACAATAGAGTTCAAAACCCCACTTTTATACGACAGATGTTGGGATTTATTATGTACATGATAAGATAAGGTGTTGAAAATATAGAAGTGAGGGTTATGAAATTTCATAACTATTACAGGAGGAAACCGTGCTTACAACTATTTATTTATCCTACAAAAATTCTCGTGAAGTATAGAACACAGAGTGTGAAGAGGCTGAACTAAGCAAAGCATGAGGACGTGGACTTGCAAGAAATGGAAAGTTGTATATCCACGTTGATTTAATTAAAAAAGAAGGATCACACACCACATCTCTCTTGCATCGATCTTCTTTAGCTCTGATTCGCTCTGTGATAAGAGGTTATTCCTTTACACAAATATACATTTAACTAATCAAATTATATATATTTATTTTAAATATGTAGTAAGAAAGGTTCTAAAACACATATTAACCAATGTTTATAACTACTTTAAATTAAGATATCACGTTTGCAAAATACGGCTAATTTACAAATCCTACAACAAAACTCAAACTTAATTACTCTAAGTAATATAATTAGACACTGTGGAACAAATTTGAACGCCTGAATGTATGATTAAATTCATGAAAAATGTATACTAAATTGCATAAAGAAAGTAGAATCACACTTTATGAGTGATAATGTGCACCATTTCGGCGGATATCGTCACCTCAAAAGTACTGCTTCCAAAACGAAAAATGCATAGTACAATTAATATAGTATCGTCATTAGGGGTGCACTTGGATTGGATTAGATTTTAGCTTGATCCATGTCCAATCCAATCTTGACAGATTTTTTATTTTTTTGCATACAATCCAATCCATCAAATATCTAAATCCAATCAAATCCATCAGATTACGGATTTGATCAGTTTTTTACACTAACATTTTCTCGCTCAATAGTCTAATTCTAACGTTTATATTTTGTAGCACAATAGCCCTCAGAATGAGTTAAAAACAATAATATGCATAGATGTAAAGAAAAGAAAGACCATATCATCAAATGAAAGTTAAAGAACTCCATTAGTTCATTATAAAAAAGTTGAAGACCAACCAATCTAACTAAAGGATTATATTGAATTTGAAATTTAGGTTTTTATTATAAAATAATGCATTATTTTATTTTTTGGGAATTGATCTCCACCAAATGATTCAAAAAAGAACAACACAAGTTACCAAATAAGGATACAAAGACAAATTAGATAAGTTAAAAAAAGTTATTTATGTGAAAGATTATTGATGAAGTCAATGACTAATTAGAATATTGTGTTATACCAAAGCCCGACCACTCTCAAGAACATCCTTCAAGGCTATAGTATATCATTAAAAATATGAGAATCATAAAACATTCATATGCGATTGAGTATGCAAGACAAAACAAACTTAAATGTTGACCACCGGTTAGCATCATGCCTCCTATTTAAAATGGACTTAAAATAGAAAATATTTGTAAGATTATACCTATAGTCAAAATATGCAATTTTTAACGAAAAAATGGATAAAAATGTGCATCAGTTTAAAAATGAAAGGATTTGAAGTAATTCCTATTTCTCCTTAGATGGGTGTGGCATATTTCGTTACGTACCTGATCCAATTTTATCTCTAAAATAAGATTCCAAGGTAGAGCAAGTAAAAAGTAAGAAACAAAAGAGACAAAAATATACAACATATGTGAGATGGGATCCTACACTTGTGGTGTAGCTAACTCCCGACATCCAACCTTTTTTTCATTATTTTTGGATTTTTTGAAGAAAATGTTAGGAGGATTTACTTAATATATTAAGGGCAATATGTGTTTCAATTTTCATGCAAAACAAACATTCCTAACAAGCTCATCTAGAAGGTGGCAATTTCAACAATTCTAAGATCATTAAAATTTGTAATCTTGATGGAGATGATAGAAATCTCGAATTAAGATGATTTGGGAATGACACCATGACAATATATGGTGATCTAATTTTCCTAAGGTTTCATTTCTCAAAAATCAAAAAAATATGAAAAAAAGAGCCGGATGTAGGGAGTTACATGCACCCTCGGGTGTAGGCTCCCTTTTTCCATAATATATAAACATGGAATTATCCAACTCTATTTTCTTTTAACAAAGATTAGAAGAGTGGTAGCATACTGAAGCCAAATGATATACTGTGAGCGGGGGATTACGTTGTTTGAGATGGGCAACGACAATGTGACGGATGAGACGGTGGCATTGTCAATAACATTGTGCATGGCAGGAGGGCGGCTCATCAAAATGAAGTGAGAAGGAAGTGGGAGGAATATTGACGGTCAATAATAAAATGAGAGGAAGAGGGAACTGTGAGGGGAATAATTGAACATGGATTACAATTTTACAAGTTATAGTCATATATACTTTATTATTTTGGATATTTAACATTTGTCTTCAGGAGAGAATAAATGACATGTATCCAAGATTGATATAGAAAAAAGATACGAATGACACTGATTACGGTATCACAGGGATGCACATAGATGTATGTTTGTTTGTTTGTACGTGTGTATTTGTTTATGTATGTATGCATATATGTGTATATGTTTGTTTGTTTGTGTGTATTATGTATGCATGTATATGTGTTAACATATTAACGGATTGGATCAGATCGATTTTTGGCAAAGATTCGATCCATAACATTTTAACCAATTTTAAATATTCACATCCATTCCGATCAAGTAGAAAGATAAAACAATTTCTATCCTTAGCATGAGATTAGATCTAATTTCATATTTTATCCGATTTATGTGCACACTTAGGGCCTGTTTGGTTGCAGGGTTGGGCAGGGTTGTCCAACCCTGGTTACTATTCACAAGGGTACTTCCTCCTCACAGATTACTATTCACCCATCCCAACCCAGCCCAACCCAACTCTGCCCAACCCTGCAACCAAACAGGCCCTTAGGGCCTGTTTGGTTGCAGGGTTGGTCAGGACTGGGTTGGGATGGGTGAATAGTAATCTGTGAGGAGGAAGTATCCTTGTGAATAGTAACTAGGGTTGAGACCCTGCAACCAAACAGGCCCTTATCATCACCGTGGTATCAGCCATGGCAGTTCTGTCCTTTTTCCTGCAGGAGAGAGAGGTAATTAAAGGAGGGAAGGAGGGCGGGCCCCAACGCGCTTTGCTTTTGGGAAGCACGGCCAATGCAATTCTCGTGGGTGTGCTTCTCGCCACCTTTGACAAATCAAATGGCAGCGGTGTTGCACACGTGGCGGGCCTGACCTAGTCTCAGATATTGACTGGTGGAAATCACAGGACCCTACAAGCAGCTCGTTTTTGACCGTTGACCCAGGAAAAAAGGTTCACACATCTTCTTCAGATTATCAATTCGCTCCAACCAGACGATTGCATATGCTGATATGGATCACTTCACTCTTTGGTTCGACTGCTACCATGCAGCCAGGTTTTTATCGAGTGGCGATTTCAGATGTAACATCTACGGCATTGTTCAGATAAATAGAAAGCACAGGTTATATTTCAATGCAACTCAGAATCACATAATCTACCATTTCATATCTGCTACGCGTTCGTAAACTCATACTGTAGTTTACGAAGGTGGACGCCTATTGTAAACTGGTGCTTTTCAGAATTTCTAAACGTTTCATAGTTTGGTGTTGCATTCAACTTGGCCTCTGTAAAATCAAATGCAATCCTTTTACTGGTCAGCTGCTTTCATCACAATGATGCATTCTCATTCACAGACCATCCAGAACAAACATGGACAGAGAAAAATCTAATAACAATTTGCATTGCATCGTTTGAATGAACAATTATATTCACAAAATAAACGAAACAAAATTTAATCAATACAGCATCTTTCTTCCCTCAAAAAACCTAATGCATCAATGAATCCCCCCCCCCCCCCCCGAAATAATTCCAAAGAATTACATCAAAAAATATTGGATCACCTCCGATTTGTTCCATACCACAATCTCTCTTGTAGGGCAGCGATGCTGTAGCAGCTAAAACTGCTGGATGATAATCTGAATGCTTCCTCCTGGAGAACGATGCATGGATCCCTTATATTTACTCCATGGACTCAGTCGTCGTCTTCACATGAGGCTGCGCGGCACTCATCACACATGGCCAGAGCAGCTTCGAGGTTGGCCACCACCTCCCTCATGCTCGGCCTCTCCTTCCCCTCGAGGCTCACGCACCTCACCGCCGTGAAGGCTATGAGCTCCACCCCCTCGCTCTCCCTCCCAAACCGCCCCCCCTTGTTCACCCTGTCATCAAGCACCCTCCCCAAGTCCCCAACCACTACTCTCCCCCATGCGTAATCCACCACATTCTGCAATCCTCCTTCCCCCTTGAATATTGCTCGCTTCCCCGTCAGCATCTCCAGCATCACTACTCCAAAGCTATATACATCGCTCTTTGTTGTCAGCCGCTGTAGCCCGTAGTACTCCGGGTCCATGTACCCCACTGTCCCTGCTGTCTTCATTGACCCCGATCTCCCCTCTGTCTCCTCCGACAACCCGAAGTCAGAGATGTGGGCGGCCCAATTGGCATCAATGAGAATGTTAGACGACCTGATGTCACGGTGAATTATCGGTGGCACTGCATAACTGTGGAGGTACTCAATGCCACGGGCGGCGTCAAGGAGGACCTTGATGCGAAGCCTCCATGAAGAATGGAGAAGGGTTGTGGGGGCAAAATTGGGATCCTTAGGGTGGAGATGGTCATAGAGAGAGCCATTGGCCATGTACTCGTACACGAGCAGACGCTCCTCGCCCTCCTCACAAAAGCCGAGGAGGCCGACAAGATGCTTGTGGTGGAGGCGTGAGAGAAATGCGAGTTCTGAATGAAATTCGCCTTCCTTCTCAAGTTGGCGGGCTGGGCGTGGTTCCGGCTCACTTCGCTTGATCGCGACAACATTCCCGTTGGGGAGCTTCCCACGGTAGACGGACCCGAAACTCCCTGTCCCAATTCTTGTCGCTGGCGAGAAGTTGCCGGTGGCATAGGAGAGCTCCTTGAAGGTGAATTCCTTGGCACGCTCGTGGAATTTTGCTGACGACGGACCGCTCCGTTGGCGGTGAAACAGGCGTGAGCCCTGCCGGCTGAATATGGCGTTGGCCGAGCGGGACTTGAAAGACTTGATGGAGGAGTTGAAGGATGTGGGTGGTGCACGCGGCGGTGATACGTGGTGGTTTCCGTTGACGATGGTTGGCTGGACAGAGTTGTGGATCTGCTTATGGCGGCAGAGGACGGTCCATATGCAATAGAGGATTGAACAGAGGCCAAGGACAGACCCCACTATGCCGAAAGACAAGAAGAGTCTGTTCTTGATGCTCTTCTTCCCACCACTTCCCGATTGGCTAGGCGACGGCTTCTCTGCCGGAGGAGCCGGAGGATTACAACGTTTGCAAATTACACCGGTGCGGGAACAGTGGTTGCTGGAGTCTTCGAAAATCCCACAACTACAATCACTCTTTTCAACACATCGATCCGGAAAGACCTGAGGAAGGTCTGGATAAAACTGGGTGCCATCAAGATTCCAACACAGAACTGTGAGATTAACGGTCAACAATCCGCATGTCAAATTACCACCGGCAACGATGGACGTGAAGGCGGTGTTGGGATCCACAGGGTTATACCTCTTCTCAAAATCTTGGCCTCTCCAGCAAACCACCGTTGCATTTGACCTGACAATGGCACAAAGGTGAGAGCTTCCAACAGCAGGACTTGAGAGCTCGAAGGGGGACCCATGGAACGGCTCGAGAGCGCCCCCTTTTAGTCCACATATCAACATGCCATCTGTGGTCAAACCGCAGACCATCGAATCTCCCGCCTCGATCGTTGACATGGTCTTGTTTATGAAACCCGTCTGGACCATATTCGCAATGTCGCCGTTCCCAAAGCACCGGACTTCGCTCGTGCCCAGACGAACTCCGCAGGTGAAGCCATTCCCTGACGTGAGGGATGTGAAGTTACCATCGACCTCCGGGAGGAACGCATTCCTCCGCCGCCAAAACAACACCTTTCCACCGTCCTGTTTTGCAGCGGCGATGTGGCCCTCTCCGACGGCGAGTTGGGTCAATGGAGGACCAACGTAGACCCTCCTCGCCTGAGGGGTTGTGGTGTTCCCAGCTGGGTTCCAGCAAAAGAGGGCGGTGCCGGCGGAAGTGAGCCCGCAGAGGAAATTCCCCCCGCCGGAGATATACTGGAAAGAGACGGACGGGAAAAGGGGGAATCTGTTGTTTTTGGTTCCGCAGAGGATGGATTGTGTGTTCTTATCGGCGGGGATGGCACAGACGGTAGTCGGGAAACTGTGGATGATAGCTATGGTGGTGGAGCAGGTGGGTCTCAGGAGGAAGAAGGCGAAGAGGTAGAAGAAGGGTGTCTTCATGAGAAGGTGATGGGAGAGTGGTGACGAGGAGGAGGTGGAGGTGCGGTCATGAGCGCCGGGAGGGGGAGGGGGCGTTAAGCTGATTACAAAGAGCGAGGCGGCACTGTTTTTAGGACCGCATCGGGTATTTTGTATGGACGGTCCTCCTAAGTGGAGCCCAGACGAGGAACCGGGAGGAAGGCAGCCGTGGCGGCCCTGGCGGTTGCGACGAGGGATCCTCTGGATGCGTGTGCGAAAACTTCCTACTTCGTGGTTTTGCAAATTGCCCAACTTTTCTTTTATTTTTCTTTTTAGAAAACGTGTGAAGCGCTTTCATCGGACGCGACCTATTTGTTCGGTATACTTACAGTTATATGTTGAAATACCCATCCTCAGTTTACTGGCGCTATGGTTCGTTGCCGCAATCTGCTGCGGCCTGTTATCCGCAGTGATTTCCATAATGCAGTTTGGATTCACTCTAGCAGTGGATTCACCTTTGCCAAGGCTTTTGATCTCCTAAGGCCTCGGCAACCCCCAGTCCCTTGGATTCCTGTGGTTTGGCACAAGAGCACCTCACCTTCATTTGCTTTCACTTTTTTTAGAGCAATTCTTGGCAGGCTACCTACCTTGGATCGGCTTTCCAAATTCGGACTTGCCATCTCATCCACTTGCAGATTTTGTGACGCTGAGATTGAGTCTCATGAGCATCTGTTTCTTCATTGTCCGTACTCTTATACTGTGTGGATGAATGCTTGCATCGGTCTGCTTCCAACACCGCCATTTGCTCAGGTCTCACTGGCTACCTTGGTGGATTGGATCTCTTCTTTGCATTCTAAAAGTCAACGCTCCTACTATTCCATTCTTCTCGCCACAGTAGTGTGGCACATTTGGCGGGAGCACAACCGGCTATGGACTACTTCGACATGCCAATCCACGGATCGCGCCATTTCTGATATTTTGTGCACTTACAATCAGATTATGATTATAGGGGATCCTTGAGATTTTGACTTCCTCAGGGACTTCAACTTGTAAATTCACCCACTGTTTCTGTTGTTTTACAATTTTGGCTGCGATTGCAAGCCATAACCTTTTGTATGTTTTTTTTCATGAGAAATATATAGTTTACACTTACTTATCAAAAAAAAGGAAGGTTTCTTGTACAAGCGCCAAAATAGAAAATAGCACTGTACTCATAACGATCCAACTCTGCTTTGGAAGGCCAAGGCCACTCCAAGTGGATGACAAAGTACTTTCGGTACGGTTGGGCTTCTCTTGAATTTGGACAGCTGCTGATTTTTTTAAACGAAATGTCACATAGATATTCCTATAAACTTGTAGTATTTAGAGCTACCTATCAAACATGATATTAACAAAACTTATATATACAAATAACGGGATCATGTGGGTTGACTTTGGGGGTGGTTCTAATCTTTTCTAAGTAAAAAAACTTGAAAAACATGCCTAACTCTCATTTCCCCAATCTTTTTCACACATCTCTCCTCTTTCTTTTTCCTCTCCTCTTCCCACTACCATAATCAATCTTTGCTGACAGATAGTTGTAGACTATATAGCCCTTAGAAATTTCAAATCACCATGTAAAACCTCATGAGAGTATCCTAATGTCTTCCACCTCCCTCTCTCAATCATCAAAGGCTCCCACATACAACCCTCCTAAAAGTATGTAATGTCTCCCTATGTGTGGATGGTTGAAGTGAGATAATATGGAAACACACATTTGGATTGTTAGCAAAACATACATAATAAATCTTTTGTTGAGATATTGCCTTGAAGACCTAATCAGTTATAGTCTGAGTACATTATATAAACAGATCTTGACTTACCTGATTTCGAACCAACTTACCAGACCGATACCTATATTTTGGCCATTCCCCTTTTTCTTTGGTGAGCTTCAGCCTTCTAGGGGTAGTGACAAGTCCTCGTGAGATTAAGTCGTTGAAGCAGTGGTAGAGAAGGGGATATTATCATAGATCTAGCATCCCCTTTGAGCTCTTCTACAAGCTCCACCTCCGGTGAAGCTCTAACCTCCTCCTCCACTATCAAGTCAAGGCAATCGCCAATCAGAAATCCATCTGCGGCCACATGACATCCTAGTTAGATTCATTTCCAAGTTAGATCTCTTCTAAATCTAATTGATTTCTCTTCTTAATATTTTTGCTCCTTCTCCTCCATTCCCCTCTTTTCCCCTCTCAATTCTATACTATACCCCAATTGAATCTCTTCCAATTACGATCACCTCACGTATTCCCCTCATGTTGTTGTTCTATCTTACATGATCTATCCTCTTCAGCAATGCATGGTGGCCAGAGCCTAGGTACACCTTTGTCATCTTTGCATGTGACTCTCATTAATTGTCTTGGACAAGGAGAATTACATTGATACATTGGTTCCATTGCAAGGATGCATGTGAAGTTTCAAGCATGCATACCCCTATGTATGTGTGTACGTATGCAAGCTTGCATGCATGCATGTATGTATGCATGTATTTTAGTGTAAATACGGGTTATCTCATAATCTCATTGCAGGAGAGCACTACCTCCTAAGGTTTTGAATCAGTTATTCTAGTTTTTAATCATAATGGAACCTCTCTTTGCCTGTGGTTTTTCAGCTATACCAGTGAGGTTTTTCCATGTAAATCATGTGTTCTATGTGGATTGTTTGTGGTTGTTTGTGTACTTGGATCATTATATATAAATTGATATTAGAGTCTTTCAATGGCTCTACGCCCCATGTTGAGAGTATCTATTTAGTTGACGATTTCCATTTTATTTTTAGACCTCTGAAAAATACGTATCCACACTACTTAATTCGTGATAATTAATTAATGTGTCGTTTCGTTGTAGGTGGGCAAATCATAATTTCTCAAAAACCACTTAATTAGTAATTATTAATTAATGTACGAGTGGTGAATTTATTTTACTTGGGCAAGTCCAAGGTTGAATTCACGGAAGCTATTGTTTCCTTAAGTTAATTTTCAGATAATTCAGGGGTTGGAATTTTTAGGGATTTTTTAGACTTTTAATGCAAATAACAATGTGATGCAAATGTAGAATGACAATATTAAGGAAAAAATAGCGTAAAGTGAAAAGTCCAAATTAATAGAAGGCTATTTTTTCTAATTTATTTATGCAATGATAAATCCAAAACATATTTTTCATATTTTTAAGATATAAGACGTATACATGAAAAATAGATCTTCTTCAAGGTTTTTTATGCAAATTTTCATGCAAATGAAATGCAAAATTATAAAAATGGAAAAAAGGTTAGAAATGATGAAACTAATCTACTGTAATTTTTTATAATTTTGGTCCTAAATTGAATTTTCTGTGAATTAAATATGCATACAATATGATTTTTAATAAATTAATTTTAATAATTAGCAAAACTAATTATTTTATAAAAATAAAATTATCCTATATGTATTCAATAAAGATATATCAGGAAAATTCTATATCTTAAAAACACTACGTTTATAGATAATTTAAATTCATTTATGCTAATCACCAAATAATTTATTTCGAGGAAAATATATGTGCAAATCAAATGATTTTTGTTTACATATCAACACAATTAACTCTACAAAAATATGATTTTTGATGAATTTTTAGAGCAAGGTATGATTTACTATGAATTATTGAAGCTCAGATGGGTAAAATTGACAATTCTCACCCCTAAACAATTTTAATAAATCCGCCAAAGCTCACAAAATTATGATTAAATATACATGGCAGGAGCATTAATTAAAAACGAAATATAATATTTGAAATTAAAAGATGAAGTCCAAACAATTGCTTAAATAGAAGGATCTAAATTCAAAATGAAAATAAAATTTTAATATAAAAACTAATGCAGAAGTACGCTCCTTTAATTACATAAACCTACGATGGTTTTATTGTAATATTCCATGCTAGGCATGCCATGCATGTGCTCTCTGGTCGGTAGGGGATGATGTGTAAATCACTAGAATCTTGGAGGTACGACTGCAAAATTCCCCACACCCACATGTGGGGCACGTGTGATGGTCGGTTCGGGTGTAGCCTTCGATGCCTTGGCTCCACGTGGTGAGCTCAGAGAGGTCCAGATTATCCAAGCAGGGTGGCTTGGCTGATGGCTCGAGAAGAACGGCTCGGAAGGCCCTTGATCGTCCAAAGGGCGAGCAGGAGTGGTAATGGATGATGCTTGTGACTTCACCCTTGGTTGAAGATCATGTGGAGGTGCGACGGTATGACTGTAGCTCATGAAAGGACAAGCTCCGATGGGGGCATGTTGATCGATATCGGCGGGGATTGGGTCGATCGATACATGACTGGTTGATGCTCGACGGAGGCCCAAACGCCGCTACTGCTGATGTTAATGGCAAAGGAGCTCGGTGAGGCAGTCGATAGAACATGAGGAGCATGGAGGGAGATGGGTCTGCTGGTGTTGTTGTAACTCACGATGGTGTGGGAGTTGAAGCTTGAAGGATACCCTTCGATAATTTGATAGAGATGAAGTTAGAGGGGATGGAATGGTGAACAGAACTCCTTACCAGGTACGGAGGTTTGGAGATGAAGGGTGAATGGATGCACAAAAGTAGAAGAAGAAATGAAGAGGGAGGAGGGTGGACGTGGATTGATCGTACGAAGTCAGAGATCGATGTTGGAATTTGGAGAGATCTATAGAGGCGGACATGTGGGATATTATTTTGCCTAGAGGTCAAAAGAGCTCAGTGGCCCCATCCCTAGTCGTTGACTCGAGTGGCTGGGCATCAACCATGAAGCTCACAAAGCTGTGGAGCTCGTACTCGAAACCCTTGGAGGTTGTCCAGGATCTTGCTAAAGATCAGGAAGATGGGGCCATTGTTGTTGTCCCCATTCCTCATGTTGTCACCTTCGAGGAGGCAGAAGTTGGGCCTAACCCTATAAGATGGGGGATGATTAGTGAGGGGCGACGGGGAGGAGGTTTTGAGGGTTTTTGGTTAGGGAAACTGAAATGTGTGGGGTTGTGGATAATGTAAAGGATAAGGGGCAATGGGGAGGAGCTCGGTCCAGGCGGAGAAGAGGTCATGGGGAGGAGCAGCAAAGGAGGGGCAGTTGCTGGTGGAAGAGGCAGAGGCAGTTGAGGCACGTCGAGGGTCGCTGCTGCCGGGAGAAGATAGAGGATGGGGGAATGGTTCTTGGTCATTCGATCAGCCACAATCGAACGACCAAGATGAGTCCATGTGGCAAGATAAAATAAAAGAAAATCAAATAATAATAAATACTAAATAAATAACTAAAATAATAAAAGATCTAGGTCATTTAATGAAGCATACTTCATCCAATGGCCCAAATAAAGGGTGCTAAGAGAAGTTAAGTGGGGGCCACGTGGTGGCTCCTGGAGCTGCCACGTGTCGCTCCCACAAAAAATCTGAAATTAAAGTAAACAAATCAAAATAAAATAATAAAATATCTTAAATTAAAAAGTAGTTTTCATGAAAGTTTTTCGTCTCAATGAGATCTATAACTTTCATTAAAGAACCAAAACTAAATAAGTCATCTATACAAATGTATTTTTGGTGGTCTTCTATGTACATAGAAGACCTCATTTTTACATTTTGCATTTTTTATGACTTTTATATAAGATAGAATTCAAAGAACAAATTAAAATATAAAATACGTATTTACACATTAATTTAATTTTTTGGTATTTTTAACAATTAGGAAAATAAAATAAAAA
Source organism: Ottelia alismoides (assembly GCA_037367405.1). Lineage (NCBI taxonomy): Eukaryota > Viridiplantae > Streptophyta > Magnoliopsida > Alismatales > Hydrocharitaceae > Ottelia > Ottelia alismoides. The sequence continues at coordinate 633,991 of JAZKJV010007870.1, read as the reverse complement.
AGGAGGGACTTTTTTATATAGACTATATATACATGCTCAGGATGGCTCATGTTATTTGTTTTTTGATTCAATTTTGATTTGTATTTTTGCACACTTTATTAAAACATAAATCAAAGAAAATAAAAGAAAAACATATAAAACAAAAAGAGTTATTTTGTACGTAAAATAATAAGGTTAAAATCGGTCAATATATAATATACAATGAGGGCCCGAAATCCAAATTTCACATATGAACTCCGATTCTTTTAAATCTGGTCTTATTTTGTAAATAATTGATTGTACATTAACTCAAATGGGAGTAGGGGTTCATAGGAGACTGTATGTGAGAGATATTTGATTTATTGAGCATATATGCATGTTAATATTTTTCTAGTATTATTTATTTATTTATAATAGTAATATGTACATAATGGAGTTGATTTCACATTATTTGAAGTTAATATAAAATAATTAAAAATAGGGAGGATTGGTTAATATATAGGTGATTATTTACACACAAATCATGTCTTTTTATTAATGCAATTATGAATGCCTAAATATGGATATTATATACACATGCATGAATGCTAATAATGCAAATTAAATGATATAAATCTCTTTCGAATGGAGTTCTATTTTCAGCTTTTAGAGTGATGAATCATAGATTCATCAACCTCTCGCAATAGATCATCCTCGATTCGATTCAACGTTCATGATAACAAAGAAGTTTGCGATCGAGAAGTTCAATCACATCATCATCGTTGGTCAATGGAAAGTCAAGATGGAGTCGATTATCATTCAACAAGGCATCGGAAATGCATTGAGAGGTATAAAGAGACATGGCTACAAAGGTTGAGGCAAGCATACATCTTACCCTATCGAACGAGGTTTTTCATGAAGTTATGAAGGGTAACTCCAGAGCGATTACATGGTTGAAGCTTGAGAGTGTCTACATGATGAAGCCCCTCTCCAATCATCTACATCTTAAGCAATACAACTTTATACTTCATAAAGTTGAATATAAATCCCTTCTATATTCCTTTGACTTTGTTATTTTTGAGTTAGAAAAAATGGAAGTAAATATTAACGATGAAGATTAGACATTGTTATTGTTATGTTCATTGCCAGCCTCATAAAAGGATTTCAATGAAACTTTGATTTATGAGAAGGATGAGATCATGTTGGATGATATGAAATCATCCCTCCTGTAGCAGGAAATAATGGACCATCAACTAACAAACCATTAACAACCGACAAGAAGGATTAGGTGCTACATGCAATGGGTAAGTACACAGATGGTAGAAGTTTGAGAAGTTACGGGATGAAAAAGAGGGGGTAGAGCAAGTTTTGTCAATACTGCAAGATGAAAAGTCATACCAAGGAGGAATGCTGGAAACTCCAAAACAAGAAGAAGACCAGAAGCAATCTGGACAAAAAGGTTCTACAACTGAAGTAGGTTAATAAAAAAGGAAGACAGATATATGGGTTATATTTTGATGGTCATTATGCCACACATATCAAAAGATGGATGGTTCCTGATGAATCTCTGATTCATTAGCATTATTTAGATTTATTATCCCTCTATCTTAAATTATTCAATACATTTACAAAATAATTAATTATATTTAATATTTAACATCTTGTAAATATTAGGGTTAATTATTATTCATAGATAAATACTTATTATGTGTATTATAGTTTTCTTTATTTTCTGTGTTTTCTTTTTTTTAAAACCTAATAAAAACTAGACAAATATTGTATATAATAATTTATATATTATTTTCTATATAAAATTACCAAAAAATATAAAAAAATAAAAGAAGTGTTTTTATTTGGTAAAAATACTTACAAAAATATTAACTATGTGCATATGATATATTTTATCTTTGATTTCTACATGAAAATTGTAGATCTTGAAAATATAAACAACTTTCATGTTGAACACTTTTTAATTTGACTTCATTTGCTATTTTATTGTGATTTTACAATTTTTTTGTTTTCTAATTTTCTTATTATGCCATGTGGCTGCATCTGGGCGTGCCACGTGACCCAACCCTTAAGTCTCTTCCACTGCTGATTTGGTATGTCTGATCACTTGATCAGACAGCCGTGATCGACCCACTCCCATCTCAATTTGGAGACTTTGATTGATTGATTGATCAGACACCCCCCAGCCACTCCCATGTGTCCAAACTGGGGCCATTGGATCTCAATCCAATGGCTCTTGTGTCATCCCCTACTTAAGACCCTTTCGCCCTTCGCTTCAACAGTTATGAAATCAACCAACTTTGCCGATTTTTCTTGGCTTCTTTATGTGTGCTTGTCCCATTATTATGGTACCTTAACGTACCTTGTGCATCACTCTCCTTCGCATGTACCCTCATCATCAACCTCCTCCAACCTTCACCAACCTCCATGTGGTTGAAATCGCCACATTGAACCAACTCTTTCTCCCAACAAAACTCCACCAACTTCCATATCGGTCATCTGCCCTTTGCATGAGATTCCTCCAAGCTTATTCTTCCTTATAGTGACAATGTGAGAGATAGAAATAAAGTGAGGACCTAGGTCTTGACGAGATCCACAACATATAACACTGTGTTGCAGACCTCCATACAGTGCTGATCGAACTCTGCTTCTTGCCATATCATAGAGAGAAGATTAGAGGTAGATTAGAGGTCATCAGAACCAAATTCTCAGGCTTAATCCTTCATCTTCGATCTTCTTCATCACTTCAGGTATTCCTTCATGCTCTGCCACTGTATTTTCTCTCATTTTTCTATTTTAATATACACATCATCTTTGTCACTTGAGCACATCTCCACCTTCATTGCACTTCACTGATCCCCACCGTCACTGTCGATTGCACATTTTTCTTCTCCAAAACCACTTCTCGATCAACCTTTGGACCTTCTTGCAAAGGAGGTCAACCCTTTTAGGGCATCACTCTACTCCACCTCTGTCACCCTCCATTTGCACCCAAATCCACCCCTTTGTATGCATTAGCTAATGGGCTTCATTTATTGGGAATCGGAGGGTATCTCCGGTTTGGGCTTTCTCCGATGTGAGAACATCGCCTCGCTCCCCCAGCCATCATAACCGATTCGCAACAACGCGATCGTCTTCACTGGGATCCAAGGAATATTCCCAAACCTTCAAGCTGCTTCCAGGACCATAGAGGAGGGACTCTTGGGCTGTCAAAGCCCCATCTTTGAGCCGATGTACAAGGCGGAATGCCTCCATGATTGAGGAGCAGTTACCGTCAGATCTCTTTGATCTAACGGCTGAGGTAGATCTCGTGCCATCAATTCAGGCCTTTCAGCTCAGATCCACCAAACCTATGCCTAAGCACAGATCCCCACCACGAGTCTCAGTCCTAGAGCGTGTCCCGAGCCTAAGCTCCTCACGTACCTCACATGCACCCACACCCCTCCGAGTTTCAATATTCATGGAGATATCCTCGCACAGGTTAATTTCCATATAGGCCCTGACGGGTTTCATTAATTGTAATTTAGTCCATTCTAGACATGTTTGTGATGTATTATGACGTTTAAATTAATGTTTGTTTGCAAATAAGCCCATATATTATGTCTTTAATAAAGCACCATGAATCAAAATGAAATGAAATTTATCTCATATTAAAGCTCTTGTGATTTTCTTTAAAATGGCTTAATTAAATCTTTGTTATGAGTTGTATGTATTTAATCAAAATTCAGAGAAGTGTGTTAATTGTTTAATCTTGATTTGAATGCCATTTATTATCTTTGGTCCTAATTGGTGCAAGTCTTGAGCCCTGATTTGATTTATTTACTAAACATTTTTATCAAGTAATTAATCTATAATACATATCATTGTTCTTTGTTGGATTTGAATTAAGTAAATTAGGGTTCTCATTAATTAGCATTAATTTGTTGAATATATATATTTAAAATTGATCATCATTTACTAAATTGATTATTCAAGGTCATGTATTAACTTTAACTTGGGATCATATCTGAGATATTCTATTGATTTCCTTAGATTGTATTGTCTCATTCCAGTTTCTAGCATAACATATATATTGACTTGCATAAAAAGACCATTAAAGCCGTGCATTCATATTGTTGTGCATATTGACCTAAACTACTATTAAGTAGCTTAACTTAGATAATTAAGCCCTGATTAAATAGTCTAATAATTGTATTTACTATTGTCCGACCCCGGACTTATCCATGTTAAATTAAATTAAACTCTCTCTTCACTGAGATTTATTAGCTTGATTCTGATTAGTTGTTAATTGTTTTACAATACGACATAATTAACATTGTCGATTGCCGACTCATCAGATGGTGTTGTTGCCGGGGACACGACTTCGTTGGTTTCATTTAATTAGGTTTAATATTTAGTTAGTGAATATTGGTGTATTTAGGTTAATTTTGTGTTGTTGACTTCGCTTATGTTTTGTTTTTGTAATTTAGTAGATTAATTGATCTTAAGTGCTCTAAATACACAATTATTTTTGGCAAGGCCTACAGAGCCGACTTGAGGAGGTGACGTGGAGGATATAAGCTGGGAGCTCAAGCTGAGGAGTCCAAGATAATGACATCAAGAATATATATATATTATTTTTGAGCTAATTATTTAAGTGTAGTTGTGTTGAGAATATTTGTTGCAATTATCTTGTGTCGTAATATTTTGTAGGTAATTGTTCATTTAGATCGACCCTTGTTTGAAAGCTTGCATTTGTAAAAAGAGCATGTTAAACTTCTTTATTCATGTGTGTCGAGACCTATTTTACTCTCATCAAGAGTGGGCTCGACTTGATTGATGAAATTAGGAATATGCATCGTATCAAAGCAGGTCAAATCATGTATCTGCCTCTCGTAAATTAAGCTACACTTGCATCTTGAGATTCACTCACATGTTAAGATTCAATAAGAGATGCACGTAAAGATGTTAAACATTAGCTCTAATTAAAATATGTTTCTTCCTCGCTAATAGTAGCATGTTTAGGTGCAACTTTCTACTTGCATTTCATATAGTTAGATCTTTATTATTTCAGTCTGGCATCTACATGAAGAGTGCTGGAAAGTGTTGTAAGTATTTCTAAATGACTACATCCATCACCACTTTATCTCTTGTATTCAACTCATCCTTGTTTTACAACTTAAGGATAAAGCAAAAGGGATTGAATGTTAGGCATATATTTGTAGTTTGGAGCTCTGTCGGACCTTTGGATTATTAGTGTGTCAGAACTTCTATGAGACTTAGAATTTTAAAATCGACAGCCTTCAAGTTCTACACATCATTGTCACAGTTTTGGCTCAGAAGTCATCTTAGATCAATCCTCTTCCCAAAGTATACCCTATGAACATTGAACAATCGACTCATGTGTGTGAAAGGTTTTAGCTCTTCCCATCCAGAATGCAGGACTACCATGCAAATCTCCTCTCTAGTAACTCGTCCTCGGGGAGTCAGGTATTTCCTTCTAAGGTCTGTCGCGCTGTGTTCACAATCGAATTGAGGGAGAAGTTAGAAGAAGGAGAAAAGAACTGGAGGGTGGCCAGTGTAGTCATCTCTCCTTGTGAAGCTGGCCAGTGTAGCCGAGTCTCCACCAAGATCTGCAGGTTTTCTTGAAGCTTGGACCTTTTTGGTCAGATATTTATTTGGTAGTGGTTTCTTTGTATTTGTATTTTTGGTGGTTCTGCTTGGATCTTGTTGTGCCCTTACGGATATAGAATCTTTTTGATTCCGTACATTTTTTGGGGTCTTAGAAAAAATTGTGCCCAGCCGTCCATCCCTTTTTCGAAGCTTTATTTCAACTCGTACTCCGGTCTTTAGATTTCCACGCTACCAGAAAAGAAACTCACACAGTCTTCCAACATCCCGTCTGAGTTGAGCTAAGTGCATAGTGCGAGAGTACAAATTGGTTCCCTATTCCAGAGTTGTACCCAGAATGAAGAGACCAGGTTAGACACTAAGAGTCAAACGTAGCACATTGTCATGTGGAACTCAAGGAATTAAGTCAAAGATCAGAACCTTCTAAAATCCTATTTTTCGGTGAAGTTCCTTTGAGAATTAGGTGGATTAAGGTCCAACTAAGCTCTATTCTTCAATTTTATTCCAGACATAGTTTAAATGTCAATACTATCCTGAAAAATGCATATGCAAATTCAATATATGAATAATGCAAGGGTTTTTTTTGAAAAGAAATGATGCACATGTGAAAAGAACATTTTTTTAAACAATTTTCTAATTTTGAACTTTTTATGGATTTTCGGACGAAAAATGCAGATGCAAAAGAAAGGGTTTTTTGTTGAATTATGCCAATTTTTATAGATTTTTGGTTTTTTAGTTTTTCTAAAGGAAAAAGGGTTAGTAAAATATATACAAGTATATACAAGATTTTTTTTGTTTTGTTTGTTTGTTGTTTTTTTTGTTTTTTTTGTTTTTTACACACATGGATTTTACAAAATTATACACATAACCCCCCAAATAAACGTATTTAAAAGTACGAGTTATGTCTAAAGTATATATAATATATACGACACCCCCCTATACTTAGCTCGAACTATGTCCTCATAGTGATCAGAGAGCGAAAAAGGAAGACATAACGCGTGCTAAGTATAGAAAAGTGAAAATAGCTCTTATGCTACAATGACTCAAAGAAAAGATAAAAAGAAGAGAAGTTGGTGATTCCCCCTTATACTTAGGATCAAGTAATCCTAAGTATAGTGGAGTGTACAAAAGGGAAAACCGATGAACAGAATGTACAGACTCAAAAAATAAAAAGACACGATATGAACAACATCAGCCCCCCTATACTTAGGGTAGAGTATCCCTAAGTATAAGAAACAACAAGAGAGATGAACAGGACGAATATGAACAACACAAATCGTTCACCCCCCTATACTTAGGATAAAGCACATCCTATGTATAGCATATACGCACACGGAAAAGGGGTGAAGGATAAAATGGGAGAAGAAAGAGTAAAACGAAAGGATATACAAGAGGGGTGGATGTACAAAGGTCAAGAAGGTCGAAAGCAAACCTTCTTGTGGGACCGCTGAGATATGGATTTGACACGGTGTAGGTCGATATTGGGATCATCATTAGACATAAACTGAGTAGGATCGACCAAGAATGTATCCTCAGCGGTTTCAGATTGTGCAGGCCTAAACCGGTTTTTGGAAGTAGTATGGTCATGTCTGACCTGGGAAGTCTTGCAAACATCAAAGTAAAATGGCTCGAAATCATTATCCAAAAAAGTAGGATCACTTTCAGCCTGGCGAGCCTCTACTGGATCATCATCTTTATCAAAAGGCCCAAATTCCTTTATAAAAGCAATCAAATCAAATTTGTCCTGATCGGTCTTATCTGAATCAGGGTGAATAAGAACAGACTCATCAGTGAATGTAGTCGAATCATGTCCGTCTTGTCTAGTCTAAGAATCTGCCTTCCACTCTACGGTGTCTATCGTGTAAATTCCGCGGATGTTATCAATGCATCTCCACATACCAGAAGGGGGAACTCCAAGGTCTATGCTTTCTGAGTCTTCCTCCTTCAAGAGGAATTCTTGGGTTTCCTTATCATCCAACATATAACAAGAATATCTGATATTATCATCGAGGTCAAATTCATTGGGGTTGGATAACACGGGTGGGTTCTCATGAGATGCAGGTTTCTGAGCAGTAGTGGGTGTAGTGATCAACACATCACTCCCTATATCAGAATGGAAGCGAATCTCTCCTGGACCATAATCAATAACGGCTCCCGCAGAAGCGAGGAAAGGTTGTCCCAGGATGATTGGAGGGTGCTCCATAGGGGTGGAGGTCTCCATGGGCATTACGACAAAATCCGAAATGAAATTTATGCCCTGAATAGGAATGACAACGTTTTCTAGAATATCCTTTGGCCTCTTGATAGATCCATCAGCAAATTGAACTATCATCATGGTTTTCTTGAGAGGCCCAAGATGTAGAGACTGTACCATAGAGAAGGGTATTATATTGATTGATGAACCGCCATCAAGGAGAGCGTTATCACAAGAATAGTCAGATATGGAGCAACTCACAAGAGGTGTGGCAGTGTTCCCTTTCTTAAAATATGGACGGTGAGAGATGGCGTAGGTAGTGGTCATGTTCAAGATGTGACACTCAGATCTTCTCCTTCGCTTTCTCTTCTTGTGTTGAGGAGGAGATAAATCTGTCATGGCATGTCGAAGTGGGGCATTAATGACCTCATGAATAGTGGCAAACACTTCGGGTTCAGTCAAAATTTTTTGAATTTTTGGACCTCATCCATACAAGGGAGGAGGTCGGAATCAGCATTTACACGAGGATTTCCAAGAGCAGTCTGTATAATGGAATACTCGGGGTCAAGGTTGGAACATGAAGTGGATATATGTGTAGGTAAATGATTGGGCATTTGGGTTCTCTCCTCACAAAATGAATCGATAATGTGTCTCCCAGAATATTTTTGGCTTTTTAAATTTTTCTCATTTTTTTTTATTTTGGGCGATTGCAAGCTCTCATGATTATCCTTAAGTGAATCCATATCCTCAAATAGTGGAGCAGCGTTTTGGCTCGTATTTATGTTAAATAGATTGGAAATCCTCGAATTCATATGCTCCATCATCTGGTTTAGTGTCTTAAGTGTGGAAATCATGAAAGGTGACTCCAAAATCCCAAGATCGGGTGGGTTGAATGAGGGTGGGTAAAAATCATCATCCGGTTCATGAAATAATGGGTTAGGCGGATATGCACAAAAATCAGGAGGAAAGTCCTCCTGGAAAAAGGAAGGTGGATCATATGGAGAGTACGGGGTATCCACAAAGATTGGATTAAAATAACTTCAGTCGGCCATCTTCGAAATAAAAGACGGGATTAGGAGAGCACGAGGGTCAAGTCAAAAGATATGGTGAAAAAGGTGCAAATGCACAAAAGGATCTAGCAAGCCCACAAGCAATCAAACACAATACAAACCCCAGTTCACCAACTCAACTCAAAGTGAAGACCATGAAGGTTCGGTCAATTATCTTGTCAATTTTAGAGTTTGGTGAGAATACAATATATCAGAGCGGTTAGACGCGAGCTATTAGGAACCCAATGCTCTCAGGAGACTGGCCTAATCTCAAAGTTAGATCTTTCCCAGCCAGTATGAATTGCAAACCGTTTACCGGCTACCCGATCATATCAATAGGTTAAGGACATCACAGGCCGCTTTAATGGCTACCGGAGAGATCCTCAGTGGAGAACGACTAACCCAAGATAGTAGTCTGAAAAGAGTTCGGGCGTCGCTTTATGCTAGTGTACGGGTTGCTCTCTCGCTCAAGCAAACCAAACGATGAGGGGGTTACTCTCCCCAAAACAATGATTTTTCCTTGTATTTTTTAGGGTTAAGTTTTCTTTAGCAGTCCCGATATTAGCAGTTATCACTTGGTTAAAAATATTTTCAAAGAATCGCCTACCGAGTGTCCAATTTCCTTTTTAACTTATGTGAGTGAAAACAAGGAAGGAGATCGGAAATGCCAATGCACGATTAAAAACAATGATGCATGCAGGGGTTAGAGATGCATACCTTGTCGCCAGCACTCTACATGCAAGTGATCCGTGCAGAATTGAAATAACTATCCTATATGCAAATGCAAGTGAACCGTCCTAGATGATAACTTCTATCAACGGGCAAGAACAAGTTAATTTGACTAAGTCCAAATTACGCTCTACTCTATAGGCACAGAAATTTCTTGTTCACGGTGTTTGGACCTAATTAATTGCATGGCTCAAGCAAATTAATTAAAGCAATCAAGAGGCAACTCACGAAATCTACGGGAAACAAAGAAAAATAAAGGCGATGAAAACAAAACCGATTAGGTCCCCCAAGTGCACCGATACTTGGTGAAACAGATCCCACAACAAATGAATGTCCTTTTACAAAGTTCAAATGGAAAAGAAAAACTCTCTCTCTTTTCTCTCTCTTTTTTTCAATCTTCTTCTCCTCTTCTCACGCTATCCTCTGGCTTGGTGAAGAATCAAGCCGAATCCACGTCGCTTCGGTGCTTCAGCTCTCCTAAGATCGGCTCCTTCACTCTGCAGGCACTCACAAGAAAAAGAAAAAGAATGTGTAAGAAATACAATTATCAAATATGAGAAAAAAAATGAAATGAAACAGTGAATATGAACAATGGAGTGAATATGGAAAATTATGCAACCAAGAATAGCAAGTCAAAAGAGAAACCTAACTACCCTCGCCGTGCCTCCCTGGCAACGACGCCATTTTGTTGACCGCGGAAAATTTGGGGTTTTTTTATTTTTTTATTTTATCCCCGGCAACGACGCCATTTTGTTTACACGTGAATTTTGGGGTTTTTGAATTTCTTTGTTTTATATCCCCAGCAATGGCAATGTCCTTTTGTTGTTAGCGATTCTTGAGGGGATCGGATATTTATTAGTGGTAGTCAAAATGTAGTGTCGTCGTTGCTATCCCCAAAATCCCGTGACAAACAAAAAATATTTTTTTATTTTTGCTACTTATTAACCTGTATAGCGGACATGGTCGAACTCAGGAAGGCTACAAATACCGAGGGTTACTCAATTAATCGAAAATCAATTAAGAGAAAATAAAAATCTCAAAGGAAAACTATCCTTGGTATTTGTGATTTTTTTATCTTTTTAATTTTTTATTTCTATTTTTTATTTTCTGATTTTCAAATTTTTAGTGATTTTGATTTTTGTAATTTTTTATTTTTCAAAAATAACACAAAGCAATATGCACAAGATCAAAAATATGCACACCAACTCTTTTTGTAATTTTTCAATTTATCAAAAATACTCAGAAAAATCCAGAGAAAATATTTTTGGGTTTTTAAAGTTTTGAAATATTTTTGAGAATTTTTGTGGAATTTTCAGATATTTTTGTATTTTTCCAAAAAATCTAACAGTAAGAAAATGCAAAAATATGCACTGCCTGGAGTAATTTGTAACTTAAAATTATTTTAAGTCCCAAAACTCCTGACAATTATTTTTAAGACAAACTAAAAGCAAATATCTACAAACAGGAACTGAAATCATAATTTTTGGATTTTTTTATAGAATTTTCTATGATTTTTAGAATATTTTTGATATTTTTTAAATTTTTGGGTTTTATAAATAATTAATGCTTGAAAATTGGTCAGAAATTAAAAGACAATGAAATACAACTACTCTAATTTTTTGGAATTTTTTGGAGCAATATTTGAATTTTTATGAATTTTGGAATTTTAAACTGGGAAAAATGACATGTTATTGATTTTTTAATAATAATAAATGAAGGCAAAATCCAATGAAAACTTTTTGCTAGATGGATATGCACATCAGGAGCATAGCATAATTTTCTTAGAATTTTTTGGACTAATAAAAACATTTATTTCAATGAAAAGTACAAGCAAATTATTGTTCTACAGTTCAGGGAATAAACTGTAAATAAGTTTTGTTTTTGCATTAAATAAATAACAAAAATCAAGCACAGGAGAGAAGGCGCAATTTTACCACATATCATGTGCAAGTCATGTGCTTCGGGCTCTGTCAAGGGCGCAGTTGTAATTTCAAAAACTTCTGGGACCAATACTACAAATTTTCCAATAAATAATTCAAATGAACCCTAGGGTTCCCTGTGTGTTGCTTCGTGTACAAGTCAAAGGGAGGCAACAGGAGGGGGCGCCGCCCCTCCTTCTTCAGATGGATATGGCGGTGGGCGACACCGCGGGATGGCGTCAAGGGGGCTGCTACGTGTGCGTCCAAGGCAGTGGGAGCCCGAACTCCATGCGCGGAGCGGAGATGGTGACGTGCGGTTGCGCTGCAGGACAGAGGAATCGGGCGGCGCTGTGCTCGAAGAGCAGATGCGGGCAGGGCGCGGCCTGAAGGGGGTTCGACAGAGCTCAAGGCGCCTGTACGTGGGCAGGCGCGTGGCGGATGGTGGTCAACAGCGGCTACAGGCGGTGCCGCTGGAGATAGCGCGGAAGGCGGGGGTGAGGGTGACTGTTGGCGTGACCTAGGATTAGACGAGTCTTCTCAGCGGGGGCTGCGCGAACTTCAATGGCGAGGGAGCTCGGTGCGTGGAGCAAGGCGGACCGGCAGAGGGGCTTCGGCGGAGACGCTCGGCGCGCAACAGCGAGAGCGGTGAAGTCGGCTACCGCTAGTGGCGCGGCAAGGAGGAGCTGGCCGCTGGGTGATGGCGGTGGTGGCCGAAGCGGTGGGCAGTGCAGATCGGCACTGCCTGACCTGTTGCGTTTTTTTTATTTTTTTTTAATTTTTTTCTTTATTTAATTATGATATAACCAGTAATATAAAGAAAAAAACTTTTTTATTTAAATTTTTTTGTTTTTGTAAATCCAAAAAACAGGAAAAAAAGAATATAGAATTTTTTTATCATTTTTTTTGGTTTTTAATGATCCTGCAAAACAAACGTTAGAGAACAAAAAGAAACAAATGCCTTTTTTTAATTATTCACAAATCAGAAAAATGAATGGAGATTCGACAGAGATGAGGGATTCGAATCCGATCTCCGACCACCATACGCGGCCGGAGTTGAGAGATCGTGGACGATAGAAATAGAACGCGTGGAGATCGAGAAAGTGAGATGAAAAATCGAGTCGGTGGCGGAATAAATCGTGGCGGATTTTAAGATCTAGATAAACAAATAATTGACAACGAGGTAAAAAATATGAGAAATAAACTACGATTAACCTAGATAAACATAAGAAAAATGTGGATCTCACCTTAGGAGTAGAAAAGGACCGTGATCGCCTTGACAAGGCCGACTCGCTGTCACCGGACGGCTTGGAGACTAGGCAACTTTCTCGACGAATTTTCTCTCGGAGATCAGGCTCCTCTCTCTAAAGATTGATCCAGTAAAAATGAGGGAGAAGGAGCCATATAAATAGAAAAGATAGAATGAAATTTGAATTTTTGATTTTTTTTGGATAAAGAGAGATGAAAATTGAAATGAATTTTTTAATTTTTTTGTGAAAGAGATAAGAGAGATGAATTTTTGAATTTTTTTGGTGGAAGAGATAAGAGATATGAAATGAGATAAAATAAAGGAGATAAAAATATTTACAAAATTAATTAATTTTTGAATTTTCGTCACTTTTTATTTGAATTAAAAAATCTAAATTTTTTTTATTTTTATGGTGGTTAATTAAAAATAGCAACTATATACATATACTATATACATATATGACATTATATACAAGGGTAAATGAGGAAATTAGTTTTTTTTGTTTTTAAAGAATTTTAATTTTTTTTATTTTTATTTTAAAAATTAGTAAGAATATTTACAAATATATACAAATACAATATTTACAAAATACAAGGGAAAATTGCACAAACGACTCTAGAAAATCGACTTTTCAACCGTAACTCCAAAAATTATGAAAATACAGCCATTTTGAAGATAATTTAATTTAGAATCCAATGGAAGTGAGATTGATTTAATTTGAGCTCATATGGAGTCGGAATTGGTCTTTCAATTATTGCTTAGTGGCTTTTTCCAATTGTGGCTACTTTTATTATGTACATGTTTTAATTATGCAATTATTTTTATTAATTAGAACACATTTTTATTTACAACTTTTGTTTTGAAAGTTATTTGATTTGAGGTCAATTAATGCACAAATAAATTAGTGTTAGTTATATACAGATATACACAAAATAAGTGAGAAATATTTACAATAACACACACATTTTTTTTGGATTTTCTGCTTGAGGACCATATCTCCCCCTACTTTATTCCTGATCGATCAGGTCAAGTCTTGCCCTTCTCTCGGGGTTCGGGTCAGCTTGTATACAATCTTCCTTTTTTTATTTTCTTTTCTTTATTTTTCCTTTCTTTCTTTCTTTATTTATTTTAGGTTAAAAATAGTATGAAATATACAATATTTACACACAGATGCAAGTTAATAAGAATATGGAGTTAGTGTTTTATGCAGGTGTTTTATAAGAGATTTTAAGCTAAAATAAATGAATAAAGATGATGAATCACAGATTCATCATGGGGTCACATTAATTCAAGTGATAACCTAACACTAAAATTGGGGCTGAATTGAGAAAGCCAACAAATTAACTTGGAATAAAAATTACCTTGTACTACGACAGTAAAACCTTCATTGATCACATGTACTTACCTTTAGACAGAGTGGGAGAGGACAAATCCTTAAGGATTTGAGCCCAAATCCTAGATTTCCTCCATAAGTCTCCAGGTCCAACCTTCATGAATTTGGGAGCTGCAAGTGGTTGCCTTCGACCTTAGATACATTTTGGTTGTGTAAACTTGTCCCTCTCTTTCAGGGTGTGATATTGAATCTGCCAGTCTGAGAAGATCACCTTTTCGATTGAGAGCCTTCAGGAGCACTGCTAGGCGAAAGGAGACTCCATGTGCTTAATGTACTTATAATTTGTACCATCACTAACTAAAATTGCCAAGATAATTCGGTTGAACTCTTATTACCTTAACGTGTAAAGTTGGTGAACTTAAATGGTTTAATTTGTATAAGTTGATTATGCACATTCAAGTGCACCGCAGTACTAGATCATTTTGATTCAGTTGTCTTCTATTCAGATTCTTTTGACTTCAAAGGTGGATAACTGGGGATATATTTACACGGATTTTGTGAACCTATCGGTGACCTATCTAAATATCATATATCTTCTAAGGTCCGTGGAAATTCACTTTATGGACCTGCTTGGACTCATGACCCTCTTGAGTCTAGGTTCACTTACATTTCATTCTATGATCGTAGACCTCTCTTTTCTGATGAAGGATTCCAAGAAGATTCATTTGAGAGGCCTTTGAAGAAACAAAACGATGATGAGGAGCTCCGTGAGGACCCTATGCAGATGATACTTGCCAGGCTAGCAGTGTCTGAGCACGAGAATGCTCTATTTAGATCTCAGATGGGTCAGATAAACGTGGGACTTGATGCACCTATGCATGAAACATATAACCCTAGACATTTTAGAGTGCAAAACTACTTGAATCTCTATGGCCTAAAGTCGAATATGAATTAAAGCCATAGTTTCTAAATTGTTTCATCACTTCAATGAGAATGCACATGAGGAATCATATGCATTCCTAAGAGACTTTGAGTTAGTGTGTAATAACCTTAGGCGTCCTAACATTAGTCTAGATTATATTAGGCTCAAAACTCTACAATTTGCCTTGGGTGATAAGTCATACTATTGGTTGAAGAATATAGGTGTAGTGGTGACCAACTACAAGCAATTAAGGAAATGTTTCTAAAGAAATTCTACCATTTGAGTAGAACTAATCAGATGAGGACACATATTATCAATTTCTCCCAACTTCTGAATGAGTCATTCTATGATACATGGAAGAGATTCAAGGACATAATACAGAAGTGTCCATGTCATGGTATTAAGAATACCATTCTGGTCCAGTCTCTTTATAGTGGTCTTAACCCTGAAGTGTAGGGTTTAGTGAGCACTGCATGTGGAGGCAACTACACATCACTAGGTGTGGATACTATCTAGAAGGTATTCAAGCAGATGGTTGAGACAAGCCGCTCATAGACCGTTATCATGGCTTACTCAGAGTCCCCTCTTTCACACCTATGAAAGGAGAGGGGAAAGAAGGCTATTATCGGTTTATCCGAGGACTTGATTCCTAGCATGGGAATCATAGCAGATAAGTTGACATTGGTTAAGAAGATTGGCGAGAGGATGAAAGAAATAGAAAGTCTATCCAAGCTTCTAAAGAAGATGGATGAGCTGGTTGAGAGAGTATCTAAGATGAAGATACCTACCATGTCTACATATGTTGCTCCCCTTTACCGCATACACCATGTACATGAGAAATCAATGTCAGGGAAATCCTACCAGCCATGGGTAAAGGACCACTCCTTTAACCAACCATGCCAACAGTAGCCACCATTAATAGAGCCAGCTACAGAGGAGACTCCTCAGAGGTGGGAGGTGAACAATGTATGTTATACACAGGACCCTGCCAGAAAGGCAGGTACAGGAGACCATCCTTCTTACAGTGTTCCCCTACATTCTATAACACTGCTTTTGCCCTAACCCCTCTTCGTATATAGCCAGGCCCTAGAGCATAACAACCATAATAGTAGTAGAGTCAGCAACAACAGTATGTACGCTAGCTGACTTACTAGTCGGGCAAGCATGGCCCACACTACCAGTATCACCCAGAGCAGCAACAAAAGTATCAAGCCCACTAGGGCCAGTTTCATGCTATTCTTTATTACATTAGCAGTCTTCTTCATAAAGACTTATGGATTTCCTATAACATATTCTCTAGGAGCTTAGTTCATATATTAACGAAATCCCAGATATGTGGGTTGATATCGACCACTTATTCCAATGGCAAGATTAACAGTCTGCACCATCGACCTCCATTCATGTCCAGGTTCAGGCTAATCAAAATATCATGAATAATACATAACATCAACAACTTGGCCATGTATACTACCCAAATTCACTTAACTCTGAGCATGACATTCTTCCATTTTATAATGTTAGTGATATGACACTCAGGAGCATAAGGAACATGGTCGTACCTGACTGGGAAAGGGACATGGAGAGGGACGTCTCTGAGGCTCTACTTGAAGAGACTTCAGGAGATAATGAGGAGAGGCATTACACGTAAGAGTCCCTTCAACAAAACACAAGTGAATACTCTTCACCTCTCCATTAGAAACCTCTGCCATGCCATTAGACTATGGGTGGTAAGGATTGGCTACTCAATGCTCGAATTTATAGTCCTTTGCCAAGGATCTCATTTCTCTGTTCACAAAGTGGCTACCCCCATCAGAAATATAAACCTTTGGAACCTCAAACCTCACAATTATATGATCCTTAGTAAACTTACAGATTGTCTTGTTGTCTGTGATTCAGGTTGGGATAGCCTACACCCACCTTGACAAATAATCAATCGCCAACAAGATGTACTCATGTTCAATGGTGTAAGGAAAGGGACCCATAAAATCAATTCCCCATGCGTCAAAAACATCACAAAAATTCATCGGTTGCATGGCATCTCATATCTATATCTAGCATCCCTTCCATTCTCTGACAAATCATGCATGACCGTACAAAATCAATGACATCTCTAAACAAAGTCGTCCAGTAAATTCTACATTGGAGTACATTGTGCGTGGTTCTCTTTCCTAAATGGTGTCCTCCAACCTCAAGTGTATGACAATGTGTGAGGACACTCTAGTATTCCTCTCAAGTAATACACCTTTGCCAAACACAATCCAACCCTTCAAAGAAAAGGAACGGATCGTCCCAGTGGTATCTCCTCAAATCCAACTTCAGTCGGTCAATACTTCTCCTATTCCAACCCTGGGGAACCTGATTGGAGACAACAGTAGCTCACCAAGTTGGCATATCACAAGACTAAGTCAATAGCGCAAACTAACTCATCTAGGAAAGTTTCTCGAATTTGTTCACTATAATGATTATCTTTCTGCTCGATTTGGGAATGGAGACCAGCCACAACATTCTTCACTCCATGTTTATCCTTGATTTTGAAATCAAATTCCTGGTTTAACAAGACCCAACTAAGAAGACATACCTTTACATCCTTATTTTCCATTAAGTACTTGTTTGCATCGGTCATGATCTCAAAGTCAAAGTGTAATTAGTGAAAATTGTCACCTTGGAGTCCAAAATATATGATCTAAACTTCTCTAGGGCCCAAAGTACAATGACCATTTCCTTTTCAGTCACTATGTAATTTCTCTTAGCACTATCCAAAACTTTCCTCGCAAAGTGAATTACATATGGAATCCCATCTCTTTTCTATCCTAGCACAGCTCCGACAGCAAAATCTGATGCATCAGTCATGATATCAAAGGTAAGAGATCAGTTGGGAGCTTGTAAGATAGACGATTCACAATCTTTCTTTTCAAGATCTCAAAGGCCTCCAGACACTTGCGACTGACAATGAACTCAGTGTTTTTTCCTAAGAGCCCAGTCAGTGGGTGGGCGATCTTTGAAAAATCATGAATAAATCTTTGATAAAATCCAACATGCCCTAAGAATGACCTCACTGACTTGACGTTGGTTGGTGGCACAAGTTTCTTGATCGCATCTACCTTGGTAAGGTCAACCTCCATTCGCTCTTTGGAGATGACGTGCCCCAACATGATACCCTCTGTTACCCAGAAATGGCTTTTCTCCTAGGAGAGTACCAGATTGACCTCCCTACACCTCTTGAGGACTCAACCCAAGTGTGCTAAACATGTATCAAAAGAATTACCATGGATATCAAAAGAATTACCATGGATCGAGAAGTCATGCATGAAGTCCTCTAGGTAATCGCCTACCATCTCAGCAACTGCAACGATCATGCACCGCTGAAATGTGCATGGGGTGTTGTAGAGACCAAATGGCATGCACCTGAATGCATAGTGCCGAATGGACATGTAAATGTGATCTTTTCCTAGTCCTCAGGAGCGATGGCTACCTTATTGTAGCCTTAATACCTGTCAAGAAAACAAAAGAACGCCTTCCCTACAAGTCTCTCCAAGATCTGATCAACGAATGGTAAGGGAAAGTGGTCTTTCTTGGTCGCAGCATTCAGGCGCCTATAATCGACACAGATGTGCCAAGACATGAGTACTCGTATCGCAATCTCTACCCCTCCTCATTGGTGACCATCTAAATTCCTGACTTCTTCGAGACAACATGAAGTGGAGCACCCCACTTGGAATCAGAAATAGGTTATATTAACCCCGCTTTGCACTAATTATCAATTTCTTTCTTAACTACTTCCCTTAGATTAGGGTTCAGTCTCCTATGAAACTCATGGGACGGTCTCACATTATCCTTAACATATATTTGGTGCGAGCAGATAGTGGTGTTGATTCCCACGAGATCCGACACAGTCTAACCAATGGCTTTGCAGTTCCTCTCAAGAACTTCTAGGAACCTAGACTCTTGTTCTGCAGTTAATTTCAAGATAATAATAGCAGGAAATCTCTCTTTGGGTCTGAAGGATATGGTATAATTTTCAAGCGCATCACGGAAGTGTGAACGTCGTATCGAATACGATGAAGAACGACTAGTCGAACTAGTTGTTCTATGCAACGGAATTTAATTTTTTTCATGCGATGAAACCACAAGATCCAAGAACGATTCTCAGATCTTTTCATCTAGAACCACAATAAGTACAAAGGATTACCTCTTGAAGCATGGTTGATCGAGTCTCTATGAAAAGAGACCGCCTGTCTCAAGTCCGATCATCGGAGAAGAAGCTTGCGAGCGTGGGGATGATTCGTGTGATCCTCGCAATCCAACAAGTTAATCCAAGCACGGTGAACTCCTGATCTCGTCGTACGATATCGAACGTCTTCTACACGAGCATAGCACTACAAGAAGACGGAGAACCGAAGAGCGTCGAAGAGGCGGTGTGGTGGCGAGGGCGACACGACTATCTCCTCTAGGGTTTGGTGGACGGCTACCAAGGAGAGAGGAGAGAGGTTGGCGTGTAGAAGAGAGAGAGAGATGTGCTTCCAAAAGCATAGCCCTAGAGAGCATGGCATGCCTCTCTATTTATAGGGTTTTGGGATCCATAGATCTCAATCCATGGACACTTAAAATCAATGGATGAAATTGATTTAGGTTTAATCCAATGGTCAAGATTGTTGTTGGTAAAAAACCAACAACTAATAGCTTAATTTAGATCAAATATATTTGACAAATCAAATATACATCAATCCTAAATTAAACCAATCAAATAAGGGAGATTACCAACATGGAGATTGCCTCCCCATGCATCATGGTGGATGGCCACCAATTTCCATATGGTGGCCGTCCACTTGATTACAAGTGGGAGCAATCTCATGAGATTTCATGAGATTGCATATCTCCATGGAAATCTCCAATATTTTAATCCAACAACTTTTTTTATGATTTATTCTCCAAAAATAATTCATAATTAATTATGAGAATATTGCAATCTTGCCATTGGAAAATTGTGAATCACAATCACATTCACAACCCAAAATAAAATATAATTTACATTTTCAATTAATGAAACAATGTGTATCCAATACACATTAATAATTAATCAACAAAATGTATATTATAATTAGCTCTCTCTAATACATTATAAATCACATTTATAATATATTATGAATTATTGGATATTGCTATCCACATTATTCTTATCCATAATAATTAAATCACATTTAATTATATTGGATAATTTCCACACACATCAAGATAATTAAATCACACTTAATTATCAATTTCTTAATGCTTAGATCTTATGGAATTATTCTTGAACCCTTTCAAGAACAATGCGATTTCTCCGCATATACTTTGAGATAAGGACAGGGTGATTGTATTGTTCCACGTATAGTGACTTGGATATTGAGATCACATCTCAAATCCAGATCTCATGGACCTCCCATAGATGCTTGATTAAATCAAGACCGTAAACCTAATCTTCTCATTGCATCTGAATCTCATCCAAATCATTGTCCAATATATGGACTAAGATAAGGTCACTTCTCTACTGAGAGGAGTCACTAAAATCCAGATATATTTCATCACTTCCAGGGAATGGAAGCATCATGGTTATACAATCTTTTTATGATCACATCACCCTCAGGTATTCCTAACACCTGTACATCCTGCATACTGGAAGACCTTTGATCATCCTGAAGATATAGATCACTTTTACACTGTTATCTTCAAGGTTTGATCACTAAGTTTCTCAATCTTGGTCTTTGGGATTTGGTATAGATCATATGCTTTCACAAAGAATATATCTTTCCTTCAAATTCATGCCATGCTTCCAAAGCATGACGACCATGCATGGAATTTAATCAGTCCCAATACCTCATGAGTGAGCTCATGTCTCCCGGTTCATAAGTGAACATGTATGATCCCTTTGAGAGATCGTATTACTCATATGTCCTTACATTCACACCAGCTCATCGGTGTATAGACCTTGGTTAGGTAATCAACCTATTGGTCTGCCAAATGTACATACTTAGACATATAGCAATACATCTGTCTCTGGTCAGAGGATGCATGCCTATGCTGTGATAGTATTCAACATAGGTCTTTGGTTATCTCGATCTCGTTAAGTCAACTCATTGACTCAACTAATCTGACACCTACGAATCACTATTCCCATGCAGAGGACCTACACCAAGTGGTCGGTTAGATATCAGCCTAATGAGAAAAGGATTGCCATCTCCTACTCAGGCTGGAGATCATCACTTGACAATCATTTGATGATGCTTGATGAGTCCTCTATCTAACTCCTTAGATATTCATCAAAGCATCAGCCTCTATGATTCAATCAATGAATCAACGGCTGTATGATTATCAAGTTGGCCATGGTACATAACCCTTATTGTACAGAGGGACCTATTATGCAATTTATTTATTCTTCATTTCAGATCAGGGAATGTTTTTCGCAATAACATTTATTGCATAATGGCTCACCGTGGGCTCGCATGTCCAACAATCTCCCACTAGCCCAAAGAGCCATTAATGGGCTAATCATTTAAACCCACACTCATGTGACAATCATAGGCTATTTAGAAGAATAGCTAGGTAAGCTGATCAATCACTCTGTTCCCGAGAGACTATGCCAAGTCCTTTTACGACACTTGCATATCCCCTAGAAACAGTGCTCGCATCCAATGCAAATGTTGCATCTTATGCAACCAATACTCATTTTTTTCAGTTATAGTGTCCTTGACACTATAGCTTAACAATCATTATAACCAGTTTTCCCATTATCCTTATCAGAAATACCCTTATTCCTGGAGATCTCTATCTCCTAAGGAAACCACAGTTAAGACCTTTTAGATCACTATCTATAAAGTCTTAATTTATTGAAGATAAGACTTAGAGATTACTATCTCAAAAATCTTTTCATCTTTGAAGATATTGTTATTACTGTAATCAAGTGTTTTATCTCCAAAGTAGGATTAGTAACAGTTTACTGCTCCCACTGCATGGCAGACATCTGGCTATTGTACACATCTAGCGTACATTTGACTTCTCGGGACTGATGCACAAAGGGCAAGAAGTTCTAGCATTCACTTCCTTAACTCCTTGAGGTGCTATCCCTTCTGATACGTCAGTACCATATCTTGAGGGAAAGAAGCCTTTCTTGGAATTTTCCAGAAAATGGAAATGTCCAAGGTGTACCATTAATGTGGTGGTCCCAATACCCCCTTTCTTTGCTTCTAAACAACTTCAGAACTAAGATCTAAGAGGTATCCTTGGGATCATATCTCAAGATATGGAATAGCCAGCCTATAAAACACTTATCATCATCTTTATATCATTCTAAATGATTAGGATATTATCTACATTTAGCACGATGAACACAATGGCACTCCCACTAAGCTTCACATGGTACTTCAAGATTCTATTTGAAATCATAACATTTATAATTTCATCAAATCTTATGTTCCAACTACAAGAAGCTTATTTGAGTCCAAAGATGGAATTCCTTAGCTTGCACATCTTGCTTTCCTCAACCAAGAAGCCCTGGGGCTACTTCATGTGAATATCCTCATAGAGGTATTCATAGAGGAATGCAATATTGACTGACATCTTGAAGATGTCATAGTCAAGTTGCGTATCTATAGTTAGCAATATTCTGATGGGTTCATGTATGGTCACTGAAGAGCAAATCTCATCGCAAGCGATGTCTTCTCTTCGGTGTGCAGCTCATGGCTACGAACCGTGCTTTCAAGGTCTCTACCTTCTCACCAGGTTCCCTCTTTCTATTGAAGATACATTTACACCTTAATGGGTCTTACCCATATAGCGAGATCCTCGAGGGTCCATATACAATATTTGTATATGAAGTCTACTTTAGACTTTATTGCTAACATCCATCTTTCCATGTCATGATCCTCATAAGCTTCATCACATGAAGTCAGATCATTGTCAGACTCGACTGACACATGGAATCCATCCTCAAACTTATTTGAAGAGGTATTAGTGTTTCATCTTTAATGGTTCTTTTAGTTTCTAATTTCTGGAGCCTCATTATCTTTTCAATATTAAATGAGTTCCTGTACTTCATTTTCATCTTGATTCTCAAGAGTCTCATCATCTAAGAATCACATTCTCTGATATGAAATCTTTTAAGAATTTCAATGTCATAAAGTAGGTATCCAATACC
Source organism: Ottelia alismoides (assembly GCA_037367405.1). Lineage (NCBI taxonomy): Eukaryota > Viridiplantae > Streptophyta > Magnoliopsida > Alismatales > Hydrocharitaceae > Ottelia > Ottelia alismoides. The sequence goes on along the minus strand of JAZKJV010007870.1, from coordinate 610,852 downwards.
ATCCTTTATTTTCCTAATGAAGTAGCACTCTCTAGTGTCAGATTCTAGCTTACCAACATGGAACCTTATAAGGATATATATTGTAGTCTCTACTACATATATACCTTGGAAACTAAGAGATAATTATGCTAAGAAACATCATTGATCAAATCATATCATACATGATCCAATTGTATTTCCCTACAACTCTCTTGAGTTTAGGTGTGTTAGGAGGAGTGAGATAAAAATAATATTCATATCTTTATAAGGTATTCCATGAATTCATCTAGTAGGTACTGACTGCCTAGATTAGATAAAATTCATTTAATCTTTCTTCAAACTTTGGTTCTAAACCAAACTTGTGAAATCTTTGAACATTTCAAAGGTTTCTAAGTGAAGAGAAGAAATATCATATCCTAAATAATCATCAAAATATATCACATATCCATTATGTTTATTCTGATATAGATGATTCGCATGCATCAATATGCATGAGATCATGAATACCTTGACATCTTACACCATTCCAAGGAAGGGTGTATTGGAAATTTTTACTTTTGAATACAATATTCACAAGTATATAAAATTTGAACCTTTAGACAATCTAAAGATTCATCTCTTACTTGTCTATTGATCTCATCAACAGACATATGTCCAAGACATGATGCCAGATCATTGTCAAATGATCTTCATCCTCCTATTGATCTTTAAAGGTTTAATTTTCAGTATTAGAAATATTAATGAACCATTCATTAATTTTCTAATTTAGTAGAGTCCACTAGATTTTAGATTACTATCTGAAATATCTCCATCATAACTCTTTATGATAGATCTATTACAGAATTCATGTTTATTTCCAATATTTGAAATAAACAATGATTGTATTTTGATATCTAGGTCATAAAGACATTCTCTATGACTAAGGCCTCTCCCACTGAAAATAACAAGTCCATCTATCCAATAGAGATTGTTGCAACAATTGCATCAATGTCCATGTGGATGACTATTAAACCTTAAAATCAAATTTTTATATACTTCTAATACATATGCAACTAATTGCAAGGGTTATAAAAAAATGAGATATAATTACTAGACTTTTATCTTATCCAATAAGAAAGTCAATTTCAATGATTAAATGTAGATTACTCTGATGCACTATCCGAGTCCTTCTCTAAGGATCTAGATAGACTAGATAGTCATACTATCAATACATCGGCTTATTATAGTATTGGATGCCATATGGAAGTCATAGAAGAACGGTCAACTCTTTGACTTTCCTTCTTACTTGGGTCCAACCCATGCTTCCACTGCGCTCCCTTTACCTATAAACAACCATTGCTTTAGACGAAGGATCTCTTATGCTGAATTCAAAAGATTTCAATATAAGAGCATTTTAACATTTGTACATGCTTCATTCAATTCATACAATATGAATATTCTGAAGCTTCAGAAATGACTAGAGTATAGATAGTAGAATGATGACACTCATTGTATCTACATCCATCTAAACTCTTAAATCATCGGTTCAGGTAGGTACTCAAACAATTTGAATACATCATCTCTTATAGAGCTAACATTCTGCATGATGCAGAGAACCACGCCATTCATGATTAAATGTCGAGAGTTCATATGTATGCCAGAACATCTTCTTAAAATTTGATAAGGATTATCTGACAATTACGATCATCATCGACATGTCACTTCCAAAGTACATTCGATGAGAGATCAGGACTATAGAGACATACAAACCCTAGGGTTGAAGTCCTATTGTCTATTATAATTGTCATTCCTCATTATTATGAGGAAACTTATACATTGCCACCATATACAATATGTGTCCAACTGCAAGTACAATAACTTAATCACGAATCCAATCCATGATATTTTACTGGTTATTATTGAGTATAGTATTGAGTGGGTTTAATGGAGATTTATTTGAAATAAGAACTTTGCATATATATATATAAATATATATACACACCTTTTACTTTGATTTAGGAATTTGTATATCAAAGTTGTCTTGCCTTGTCAACATTGAAAGTTCATTCCCTTAATCACTTTCAATGTAAGAGATATACTTACCATTATATCTCAAGCAAGATCTGGGATCTCCTTCCTTATCATTGTTACATCCCAATAATATGAGAACCTGTAACTCCGATAAAAAGAAGCGGGAACATATTCTGCCTTGCAAGTCCAACTTGCAACTCCCAATTCGGTCTTTAACACCCGGACCCACCACCCCTAAGGTGATGTTGACCCGTCATTAATTGAACCAACCGTCAACAGGAATACAACTCGCTATGTGATGAATACCCATTCATCACTCTTTATTCTATTATTTTAGCTACAAAAACCTTTGCAAATACATGTAGATATGTGTAAATACAAATAATTACCAAAAGCATGCATTGTGTAAAAACCTATAATTAGCATGTTTTTGTGCACAAAATAAAAGAATAAAGAGCAAAAAGAAAAAGAGGGAAATATTTAGAATAAATATTGAGCAACCTAACCCACGGGAGGGCTCAGCATGGGCTTGACCGCATAAAAGTCAAAGTAGAGGGAGATAGGGCTCACATATGTGTATATACTCCTGTAAATAAAACTATATATTTTCCTCACCCAAAAATATGTTGTAAATATTTTTATATATCTTATTAAAAACAAAATAAAAATTAAAAATTAAAAATTCAAAAATACCCTTTCACCATGTGTATAAACCCTCACCCTTGTATTTATTTAACCTTGTAAATAAATTCATTTATTTTCTAAACTTTTTGTAAATATTCTATGGCACATTTTGTAAATAAAATAAATAAAAAGAAACAAAACAAAAATCAAATAAAAATTACAAAATGAAAAATACCAAAATACATTGTATAAATACCATGTATATAAATGTATTCAACCATTTATTTCACCCTTGTATATAAGTGATAAAAATAAAATAAAAATATTCTTTTATTCCATATTTCATGTTGTAAATAAATAAAATACAAAATGAGCATAAAAATACATAAAAATAACAAATAAAAAATCAAAAATAAAAATCCATGTAGTGTACATATACCTATATATAGAGCTACTCTATTTTTATTTCCAAAAATTAAATAAAAATCACCAAAAAATAGAAAAAAATAAAAGAAAAATATTTCATGTTTTGAGTTTTCTTTAATTCGGCCTATTTCTGCCCTAAAATAAATAAATAAAAAGCACGCACACGTGGCAGCTTCTGGTTGGTCCACGGGGGAATGTTGACCCCGGTCAACTCCCCCGCGACCTCCTTCCTTTTCTGGAAGTCGCGTGCCGCGCCTTCTTCCCCGATTTTTCCCACGCGCTCCAGGCTGTCACCCACTCAACCCCCGCGCCCGGATTCTTCGCCATTCATCCCTCTCCCTCGCCGGATCCTTCGCCACGAAATCGAAGCTTTCCATCGCTGTCCACCCTCAACCCTAGTCGCCCGGTCACTCTATATATTCTTCCCCTCCGCCGCCTCCGCGCCGCATCTTTGGACCCTCTCCTTCTTCCCCGTGACCTCCATTGGCTCCGCAAGAGTGACAGCGAGCGTCAGCCCTTGTTGCAGTGAGGTGAGGAGGCGTATCCTTTGATCCGGCGAACTTCGCCGCCTTTGCTCCGCCGCCAGCGTTGAGCATCGAGCTTCAGGCCTTGACGCCCTTCGAAGCTACGACCAGGAGCAAGACCAGCTCCACCACAGTCTCCAGCATCCATCAGGTAGCCTTAATTTCTTTTAATTTCTTCTAATTTAGGATTTCGCCCAATTCATATCTCCGACGTACATCTCCGATTCCGACCACCTCGCGTAACCGCTTGATCATCCGACCCGACCATCACCTTCACCGTGTCCCCACGCACCTTCTACGCCCGCTCATTCAACCCAGATCGCACAGGATCTGGGATTCGAGTTCCATCGCCTCCGCCTCGCCGGAGCTCGTTCGCCACGCCGCACAGACCACCTTCACCCCGCCTTCTTGGGTCGAGGCACTTTGCCCTCGACCCGCGAAGCTTCTTGACTACTTTGCAGGTCCAAAGGGAGGCGTCTGAGGCTTCCCAACTTCAAGCCAGGAGCTTCTTCTCCGCCGGCCTTGCTCGAGCTCCTCGGAGCTTGGTTTGACCACCGGAGACCAGTAGCAGCTGCGCACCTTCACGCCGGAGCTTCTCCGACCTTCAGGCGCAGCAGAGGAGAGCGGAGACACCTTCACGAGGCCGGCGAAGTTCGCCGGCCATCAGTTCTTCCTCCACCTTCCAGAGCCGTCCGATGAAGACCTCGCTCCAGTTCTAATCCTGAGCGTCCATCTGAGGGGGAGCAGCAGCCGTCGATACATCTGAGGATCTCATCTGGGCCGTTGAGCAGCGAGGTTAAGCCACGACGTCTCTCAGCCGTCCGATTATACACGTGGCTGCACCTCGACCATCCGATCTGAGCTTAGTTTCCTTCGAAGATCCACGTTGCATCTGCACCGTCCGATCACCCACGTGGACGCACACCAGCCGTCGGATCAGGCCAGCGCTTCCAGAAGTAAAGGCGCGTTTGTTCTCCACCGTCAGATCTGCCACGCGTCAACATCAGGCCGTCGCTATTAATAAAAGGGGTAAATTTCTTCTAGACCCCTCTGTTTGTCTTATTTCAGTTTAGTCCTGTAACTTTTAATTCACGTTGTTTATTTTCTGGGATATTTGCATAGAGACCCTCGCGCTTAATTTTATTTGCATTTATACCCCTGCCAGTAGAGACCCACGTGCTTCGTCACGTGTTTTGTTGGGTTATTTGCAGTGTATGCCCTGTAGTTCTGGATGTTATTCTTTGAATGAAAACTTTTGTGTATTTGCATATATACCCCTGTGAGCATTGAATTTGCACATGTGCGAATTATTTTGGGTTATTTGCATATAAGTCCCTGGACTTTTGGTACTTGTTACCAATAAGCCCTCGGAACTTATTTTTATTACATTTAAGTCCTTGAGTGCCCCAGGCACGTGCTTGGCACGTGACTTCTTGGGTATTTTGCACCAGGACCCCAGAACTTTTGGGTATTTGCACATAGGTCCCTGTGCACAGTGCCCCACCTTTATTTTTGAATAAATTATCAAACGACCTCCAAATCCAATGAAATTTTGACACATGGCTCCTGCCATGGTGTAGGAATTTCTATGATTTTTGGGGACATTTTGGATTTCATTTATTATTTTTAAAAATTCAAAAACCCATATTTTCGCCACTGTTTGACTTTAAAATTACCAAAAAAATATAAAAACTCCATTAAAAATTCTAAAAAAATTAGATATTGTTGTTTACCGGTTGTTTGATTTTCTAGCCAATTTTGGCTATTTTTCATCACTTAAAAACCCTAAAAATTGAAAAACCCCTAAAAACTCATAAAAATTGTAATAATTAAATTAAAAATCCAAAAACAATAATTAGGGTGCCTAAATTTTCCTTATTTTTTGTAGATTATAGGAAAATTACCTTTAGGGCTTTTTGAGATCCAAAAGTATTTTATTTTTGGGTCTTAAGCCTTGCTGGACAGTACCCTATCTTTGTCACATTGTTTGATTTTTAATAAATAATTTACCCATTAGAAAATTTCCAAAAATTCACCAAAAACAGTAAAAAAACATTTAAAACATAAAAACAAATTTTCTGGAATTTTTGCTTCATTTTTGTGTGTTGTATAAATTGTTGAAGTTGCCTTGTATTTACTTTCTCTCATTTTCTCATCTTTTAAAAAATCTAAAAAATATAAAAACAAAATAAAAACCATAAAAAAGATTCCCTTGGATTTCTGACTACATCGTAGGCCGTAAGGCCAATCTGTGCTCCTTGAGTTCGACCCTGGGAGCTATACCAGGTTAAATCCTCTAGCTATACCGCTCTTCTTTGTTTTGATTGATTTGATATTTTCTGAGTGATTATTTTTCTTGATTGACGCATTCGAGTGACTGAGGTCGCAACGACCTCATTTAATACCTTTACCTCAGTCGATCGTAATTTTGTGTCATCAGAATGGCGCCGTTGCCGGAGCTTTTCTCTTTTTTTCTCTTTATTTCTCTTTTTCTTTCTTTTTTTTCTCTCATTCATTTTTTCTTTTCTTCTTTATTTTCTCTTCTTTTTTTTATTCTTTTTTTTTTCTTTTTTTTCTCTATTTTTTTCTTCTTTTTTTCCTTTTCTTTTCATTATTCTTTTTCTTCTTCTTTTTTCTTTCTCTCTCATTTTCATCCTTTTTTTTTCTTTTCTTTTATTTTTTTCTTTTTTATTTTTTTTTTCCATTCTGATGACACAAAATTACGATCGACTGAGGTAAAGGTATTAAATGAGGTCGTTGCGACCTCAGTCACTCGAATGCGTCAATCAAGAAAAATAACCACTCAGAAAATATCAAATCAATCAAAACAAAGAAGAGCGGTATAGCTAGAGGATTTAACCTGGTATAGCTCCCAGGGTCGAACTCAAGGAGCACAGATTGGCCTTACGGCCTACGATGTAGTCAGAAATCCAAGGGAATCTTTTTTATGGTTTTTATTTTGTTTTTATATTTTTTAGATTTTTTAAAAGATGAGAAAATGAGAGAAAGTAAATACAAGGCAACTTCAACAATTTATACAACACACAAAAATGAAGCAAAAATTCCAGAAAATTTGTTTTTATGTTTTAAATGTTTTTTTACTGTTTTTGGTGAATTTTTGGAAATTTTCTAATGGGTAAATTATTTATTAAAAATCAAACAATGCGACAAAGATAGGGTACTGTCCAGCAAGGCTTAAGACCCAAAAATAAAATACTTTTGGATCTCAAAAAGCCCTAAAGGTAATTTTCCTATAATCTACAAAAAATAAGGAAAATTTAGGCACCCTAATTATTGTTTTTGGATTTTTAATTTAATTATTACAATTTTTATGAGTTTTTAGGGGTTTTTCAATTTTTAGGGTTTTTAAGTGATGAAAAATAGCCAAAATTGGCTAGAAAATCAAACAACCGGTAAACAACAATATCTAATTTTTTTAGAATTTTTAATGGAGTTTTTATATTTTTTTGGTAATTTTAAAGTCAAACAGTGGCGAAAATATGGGTTTTTGAATTTTTAAAAATAATAAATGAAATCCAAAATGTCCCCAAAAATCATAGAAATTCCTACACCATGGCAGGAGCCATGTGTCAAAATTTCATTGGATTTGGAGGTCGTTTGATAATTTATTCAAAAATAAAGGTGGGGCACTGTGCACAGGGACCTATGTGCAAATACCCAAAAGTTCTGGGGTCCTGGTGCAAAATACCCAAGAAGTCACGTGCCAAGCACGTGCCTGGGGCACTCAAGGACTTAAATGTAATAAAAATAAGTTCCGAGGGCTTATTGGTAACAAGTACCAAAAGTCCAGGGACTTATATGCAAATAACCCAAAATAATTCGCACATGTGCAAATTCAATGCTCACAGGGGTATATATGCAAATACACAAAAGTTTTCATTCAAAGAATAACATCCAGAACTACAGGGCATACACTGCAAATAACCCAACAAAACACGTGACGAAGCACGTGGGTCTCTACTGGCAGGGGTATAAATGCAAATAAAATTAAGCGCGAGGGTCTCTATGCAAATATCCCAGAAAATAAACAACGTGAATTAAAAGTTACAGGACTAAACTGAAATAAGACAAACAGAGGGGTCTAGAAGAAATTTACCCCTTTTATTAATAGCGACGGCCTGATGTTGACGCGTGGCAGATCTGACGGTGGAGAACAAACGCGCCTTTACTTCTGGAAGCGCTGGCCTGATCCGACGGCTGGTGTGCGTCCACGTGGGTGATCGGACGGTGCAGATGCAACGTGGATCTTCGAAGGAAACTAAGCTCAGATCGGATGGTCGAGGTGCAGCCACGTGTATAATCGGACGGCTGAGAGACGTCGTGGCTTAACCTCGCTGCTCAACGGCCCAGATGAGATCCTCAGATGTATCGACGGCTGCTGCTCCCCCTCAGATGGACGCTCAGGATTAGAACTGGAGCGAGGTCTTCATCGGACGGCTCTGGAAGGTGGAGGAAGAACTGATGGCCGGCGAACTTCGCCGGCCTCGTGAAGGTGTCTCCGCTCTCCTCTGCTGCGCCTGAAGGTCGGAGAAGCTCCGGCGTGAAGGTGCGCAGCTGCTACTGGTCTCCGGTGGTCAAACCAAGCTCCGAGGAGCTCGAGCAAGGCCGGCGGAGAAGAAGCTCCTGGCTTGAAGTTGGGAAAGCCTCAGACGCCTCCCTTTGGACCTGCAAAGTAGTCAAGAAGCTTCGCGGGTCGAGGGCAAAGTGCCTCGACCCAAGAAGGCGGGGTGAAGGTGGTCTGTGCGGCGTGGCGAACGAGCTCCGGCGAGGCGGAGGCGATGGAACTCGAATCCCAGATCCTGTGCGATCTGGGTTGAATGAGCGGGCGTAGAAGGTGCGTGGGGACACGGTGAAGGTGATGGTCGGGTCGGATGATCAAGCGGTTACGCGAGGTGGTCGGAATCGGAGTGTACGTCAGAGATATGAATTGGGCGAAATCCTAAATTAGAAGAAATTAAAAGAAATTAAGGCTACCTGATGGATGCTGGAGACTGTGGTGGAGCTGGTCTTGCTCCTGGTCGTAGCTTCGAAGGGCGTCAAGGCCTGAAGCTCGATGCTCAACGCTGGCGGCGGAGCAAAGGCGGCGAAGTTCGCCGGATCAAAGGATACGCCTCCTCACCTCACTGCAACAAGGGCTGACGCTCGCTGTCACTCTTGCGGAGCCAATGGAGGTACCGGGGAAGAAGGAGAGGGTCCAAAGATGCGGCGCGGAGGCGGCGGAGGGGAAGAATATATAGAGTGACCGGGCGACTAGGGTTGAGGGTGGACAGCGATGGAAAGCTTCGATTTCGTGGCGAAGGATCCGGCGAGGGAGAGGGATGAATGGCGAAGAATCCGGGCGCGGGGGTTGAGTGGGTGACAGCCTGAGCGCGTGGGAAAAATCGGGGAAGAAGGCGCGGCACGCGACTTCCAGAAAAGGAAGGAGGTCGCGGGGGAGTTGACCGGGGTCAACATTCCCCGTGGACCAACCAGAAGCTGCCACGTGTGCGTGCTTTTTATTTATTTATTTTAGGGCAGAAATAGGCCGAATTAAAGAAAACTCAAAACATGAAATATTTTTCTTTTATTTTTTTCTATTTTTTGGTGATTTTTATTTAATTTTTGGAAATAAAAATAGAGTAGCTCTATATATAGGTATATGTACACTACATGGATTTTTATTTTTGATTTTTTATTTGTTATTTTTATGTATTTTTATGCTCATTTTGTATTTTATTTATTTACAACATGAAATATGGAATAAAAGAATATTTTTATTTTATTTTTATCACTTATATACAAGGGTGAAATAAATGGTTGAATACATTTATATACATGGTATTTATACAATGTATTTTGGTATTTTTCATTTTGTAATTTTTATTTGATTTTTGTTTTGTTTCTTTTTATTTATTTTATTTACAAAATGTGCCATAGAATATTTACAAAAAGTTTAGAAAATAAATGAATTTATTTACAAGGTTAAATAAATACAAGGGTGAGGGTTTATACACATGGTGAAAGGGTATTTTTGAATTTTTAATTTTTAATTTTTATTTTGTTTTTAATAAGATATATAAAAATATTTACAACATATTTTTGGGTGAGGAAAATATATAGTTTTATTTACAGGAGTATATACACATATGTGAGCCCTATCTCCCTCTACTTTGACTTTTATGCGGTCAGGCCCATGCTGAGCCCTCCCGTGGGTTAGGTTGCTCAATATTTATTCTAAATATTTCCCTCTTTTTCTTTTTGCTCTTTATTCTTTTATTTTGTGCACAAAAACATGCTAATTATAGGTTTTTACACAATGCATGCTTTTGGTAATTATTTGTATTTACACATATCTACATGTATTTGCAAAGGTTTTTGTAGCTAAAATAATAGAATAAAGAGTGATGAATGGGTATTCATCACCCCCTATGCTTTAACTTTGCTAGTCCCTTAGCAAACACTTATTTGAAAAAGAAGTGAAAAAGAAAGAAAAAGAAAAAGAAAAAGAAGATGTACATGGATCAAGGTTGACTTATTAAATTTTCCTTCATTAAATTGAAATATGGAGCTCGATCAGATCGTTGGATTATTAATGTGTCGGAACCTTATTTGGACTTAAGCCTAAAACTCAACAGCCTCCAAGTTCCACCAATCTATGGGACAAGACTCCTCAATAAACCAGATCAGAACAAGTCTACATACACAAACTCTAATGACCATGAATCTTTTCCTTGCGGTGTAAGTGATATGTGGCTCCCCACCTCAGAAGTAACAAAGAAACAACCTCCCTCAACCTGGTAACTCCTAATGCCTCAGTCTAGCAACTCTTTCCTCGAGAAGCGGGGTATTCCCTTCTAAGTTCAAGTGCAACCGGCTCAAGAAGAGGGGGTAGAAGTATAGAGTTTTGGAAGCTTAGCCAGTGTAGCTAAGTCTCCCGCTGCAAGCTTCATGAGATGTAACATGATACCATAAGCTTTTGCTTTTCACTCCGGTGGGGTTATTAAATTTTCAATCCGACCCACCACTTTTTTTGGAGTTCTTTTTGCATTTTTTTTTTCAAGACTTCTGTACACATATCTACATGGTGCAGCATATAAGAAATTTCCCCTTGAGCCAGTAGACTATCCCTCTTTTGAAGCTTTATTGCAACCCACAGCTTCTGTCTTTAGCTTTCAACACCACTAGACCAAGTTGAGGTGCACTTCCTTCACTATAAGAAGAAGAGAGGTTCCGCCTAGAAGTACTACCCTCATATGCTACCCCAAGCCAAAGGAAACTGCCTCCTCACC
>JAZKJV010007869.1:0-31574 GCA_037367405.1 Ottelia alismoides | reverse complement strand
TATAACAGAAAAATTACAAATACCTAAAAGGCATAAAAAATAGAAATACCCTGAAACTATAAAAATATATATGATTGGAACTTGTTTTACCGTCATCCAGGGCCGGCCCTGGGCATAGTTTTGAGGTGCAAATGCCTAGGGCCCATTAGCTTTAGGGGCCCAAAATATATGTGATATGGTTTTTAGCTTAGGAATAAAGTAACATCTTTCTTAGTGGGTCCTTATAAAATTGAATTTTTGGTATAACAACTCACTAAAAAATGGGTCCTTACATATTTAAATTTTCACTGAACAACTCAATGTTGAAACTAAAAATTTAATGAGATTTTATAAGAATCGATTGTTCTTCAAAAATATAATCTTTCATTTTAGGGATATTTACCCAGCAGACCCTAAAATCTTTTCAAATTACCTCTACGACCTTTGAAACGTCGTAATTCCTCCCCCGACCTCGTAAACTTGCTCCGTCCTTACCCAATAAACCCTGTCGTCAATTTTAACTATATTTGAGTCAAAGACTTGGGGTTACTCTTGAGTTAACCTAACCAATTTACCATCTAACGGTTAGGATTAACCGAAATAAAAAGAATAAGAAAAAAATCCGGATGCCGGCAGGGAGGAGGACCCAGCGCGAGGGTGGGGCAAAGCGGCGGCGGCCGGGGAACTCCATCGTTCAGGGGGCTTCATCCTCGGCAGGGGGGCGCGAACGGGAGGAGGGGGGCGAGGCAGGGGGCGGCATCCACCGTCGAGCTGCAATCCAATATACACGTGGCGGCATCCATCGTCGGCAGGGAGCACGAACGGGAGGGTGGCATCCATCGTTCACGGGAGGGGGGGGAAGCTCCATCGTTCCCGCGAGGGGGGAAGCAGCAGGGCAGCTCCGTCGTTCGGCAGGGGGAAGTAGCACGACGGGTTTGTGGGGGGGGGGGGGGGGGGGGGGGGGAAGCTCCATCGTTCGGCAGGTCCTCCCTAGGGCCAGAAGTATCCAAACCATCATACGCAGCTTTCATGGATATCGACATCGAGAGTAATAGAAAAATATCCCTCAGAACTTCGGAATGATCACCCTGTGGTGGAGAGCTTCGGAGCGAAGGGGAAAGTATCCTTCACAGCCACAGGTATACCCGACTGCATTGGCATCCGGCAAAACGCATCTTTTCGTGTTCAGTAACGGATCAGATGCAGTTGCTGCGAATCTGGACGCATGGGCTCCATCATCGACTGGAGGGGGGGGGGGGAGGGCATCGCTGGGGAGGGGAGGGCGAGCAGCATCCGCCGGGCCGGGGGGGGGGGGGGGGGGGGGGGGGCAGCATCGCCGGGGAGGGGGGACCGACCGGGGGAGAGGTCTCGGATGATGGATAATGGAATGGCACTCCATGTAAATTTAATGAACAAAATAGGTATAATATAAATGAATATAACGGAATCTGGTTAATTTTAATGGGTCAATTAACGGACTTTAACTGCAGGGTCTGTAAGGTAAGGGGTTAGCAACTTTACAGGGTTGGAGGAGGAATCACGATGTTTCAAAGGTCGTAGAGGTAATTTGAAAAGATTTTAGGGTCTGCTGGGTAAATATCCCTTCATTTTATACTTGATGGTAAATACACTAGGGATAATTGCTTTTAGTAAAAAAATTGAAAGGACCCCTTTTTTTCCTTTTGCCTAGGGTCCATGAAAAGTCAGAGACGGCACTGCCGTCATCCCCTTTCCATGCAACGACATCATACCAAGTATGTGACATTTTTTTCTCAGAAAACATTAAATAAGATAATTGTTATTAGCCCTATTTGTTTATGTACAATAAGAAATATATGATATTGCTAAAATATCTTATAAATTAATTTCTATTACATATGAATTCTTGGATAAGATAATTTTTTATTGATGATTTTTTATAACTGTATATTATACGCATATTGTTCCTAAAAACAGAAAGTTCATAAAGAAAATCACAAAAGCGTCCAACACAAAAGTACATGTATATGCTAACTTCACTACAACAAAACAAGCTTATAGTAATATTTTTAAAAAATCGTTGATGTATCATCCATTTTTAAGCATATAATGATGGATGTTGTTCATTTTCAAATTGATATTTGTACACTATTAACTACGAATGTCATAATCGTTGCTATATCATTAATGACAGTACATAGAACACACTTATCGTAGACAGTTTTTCAAGCTGACCGTGTTTCTCTTTCAATGCTCAAAACATTGTTAGCTTCAATTTATGAGTTTTTTACTTTACAAAGTTTGTTTTGAACCATCACGAAAGTTATTTATTCATGAGACGATTCATATCCATTTAATCTATATTTTTGTCTTGTATTATTGTATAGCTTTAAAATATGGTCGTATAAATGTGTATTCGTAATAATTTCAGACAATGACACGATAAAATCAACATTATATCAATGTGTAATAAGTTGTATCAGAAATTATGAGGCATTGCGACTACGGATTTAAAATTTCAACCAAGCATCAAACGATTAGGTATCGATTATGAGATGTCACGGTAGGATCAATGTAGTACGGATCATTGGACCTGGGATCATGTGGTGTTTGTAATTTACGAAAGTAAAAAAACATAGAAGCGTTATATTATGGATTTAATGGAGCTGCCCCGCCCCCTTGTTTCGGCATTTTTTTATTTTTTTCGAAAAATATCGCCATGTATATTCATCCCTTTATCCCTTCTATATGTCATTCGAATTTCGTTAGAAACAGAGACTCCTACGGCCTTCATCGAGATGGTGTCGATTTAAAAAATCCTGTTACCATTAAAAAATGACTGTCTGGATGGATGTTGTAGGGGTCTCTATTTCTGACCAAATTCGAATGGCATATAGGAGGGATATATGGATGAATATACATGGTGATATTTTTTGAAAAAAATAAAAGCCGAAAATGGCGCGGGAGCAGCCATGTTGGGCAGCCCCCATTAACCTCTTATATTATATAGGGTAAAATGGGGCTGCCTCCATGGGGGGAGCTAACTTGGCTCCCCCCGCACCATTTCACCCGCTTTTTTAATTTTTTAATTTTTTTGAAAATTTCTTCCATGGATTTTCATCAATATATATTCTATATTATTTTTTTTGAAGGAAAAAAGGGTGTCAAACCGTAAAGGTGGACACCAAAAATCTATATTCACAAGTTAAGTACAAAGAATTACAATGACCAAGACTCGTAAGGAGTCTGGAATGAACTAGTACATTTTCTATATAAATCTCTCCCCACAGAAAATAGTTTCCATTTCTCTGCCAACCAAATCGTCCATAAAATAGATGCCGCTTGATGTTTCTCAACTATGGTTGCAAGTTCCAGATAAACCAATGGACTCCAAGACTCTCTAACTCCTGAGGATGCAACTGCAGGTAGATTGGCCCCTGCCCAAATCTGTCTTGAAGAAGAACAAAGGAAAAACAAATGAATTACCATCCTCCATCTCGTCTCCACAACCGCAAGCAGGTGGCGTTTGCCCAAAGAGCTTGGACCTCGAGCACCAGTCATCACCCGCTCTCTTCCAAACAACCATAGGAAAACTTTTACTCTTTTAGGTATTCTCCACGACTAGATATGCCCTAAACTAGGCATTGCAATTCCTGGGTCAAAAACGGTGGATGCGTATAAGACCTTGTAGGCTTTTTTGACACTGAAAGCACCATCTGCCCAAGTCCAGAAATTAGCCTCTTCACCATCCCTTAGAATAGATTTCATATAAGGAGAGATCTGGGGAAGCACCGAGAAAATATCCACGCCAAAAATTTGAAGGCTTGACCAATCTACGAGGGCGCCAATCAAGATTATTAGACACACCATAAATCTTCCTCAAAGTGTACAGAGAGTATCTGATCCTGCACCCCAAATACGAGTGACCCACTTTGAAAGGAGGGCCTTGTTCATAACCTCAAGGTCCTAAAACTCCAATCCACCATCACCCTTAGCAAGCGTCACAACCCTCCACTTGACTAGTGGAGTTCCAGCCCAAAAGAATCTTCGCATCGACGTCTCCAATCGCCTATGAATCTCAATCCGGCAACAAACGAGAAGATAGAAAGAAGATATGAATCGCTGAAAGGACCGACCTCCATGAGGACCAAGCGTCCTCCCCGTGACAGCAACGAAGCACGCCATCATGCAAGCTTGCTCTCAATCCTCTCTACCACTGGTAACCAATCTGAATGCTTTAGACGGCCATCCACCACAGGCAATCCCAAATAGGTGAAAGTGAGAGATCCCCGTCGTGAGCGCAGGGCTGACTCACAAGCCTCGATCTCTCCATCTGAAAGACCAAAGGGAATGAACATAGACTTCTCTTCATTGAGATTCAGCCCAGAAACACCCCCGAATAGCTCCAAAACCGTAGCAATTCCCTCAGCCTCACAAGCTCCACCTTCTACAAACAGAATCGTGTCATCAGCGTACTACAGTATCAGGACTGATAGGTTGTTTACAGTGTAACCTTTGAGAAAATTCCCTCCACCGCACGGGTAACCATCCTCGATAGCGCATCTGCCACAATAACAAATAGAAGAGGGGCAAGCGGGCATCCCTGTTTAACCCCCCTCTGCGGCTAGAAAAAACCCCTTCCTGTCTTCCATTAACTAGCACGGAGCAAGAAGTCATCGTCACACATCTCTTCATCCCATGAAATCCACTCGTCAGGAAACCCCGTCTGGACAGGGACACCCTAGATGAATTTCCAGCTGACACAATCGTACGCCTTGGAAAAGTCAGTCTTCCACAGAAAACCCTTGACCTTCCTCCTCTTCCAATCTGCAACAATCTCAGAGGCAAATGATCACAATGTCCATCATATTTCTGCCAGGAACAAAAGCCGTCTGCGAGCCACTGATGATATCATCCAGAACAATACGAAGCCTATTTACAAGAACCTTCGCAACAATGAGGTAGATGGCATTTGAAAAGAGCAATAGGCCTGAAGTCTTCAATTCGATCCACCACGTCCTTCTTAGGCAGAAGGAAAATCAAGGAACGGTTCAGACGATCAAAACCACGATTCTCTCCCTCAGTTCCTCTACCACAGCCAGCAATCTTGGCCCACCAAATCCCAGAACTCACGGAAAAAGAATATAGGAAATCCCATCAGGTCCCGGAGAACCGTCAGCATTCAAATCAAAAACTGTTGTGCGGACCTCCTGAAGAGTAAATGGGTGAATCAACTGTGATGCCTGGATCTCTGAGACTCGAGGTACACCCCTATCATGCCAACGAACCCCACTGAGGTGATTACTCCTGCTCATCTCCCTGAAGTGCCCAACAACTGCAGCCCCAGATCTCCCTTTCTCCCTCAGCACGTACTCCCCTAACCCCCAGAGAATGGATCAAATTCCGCTGCCTCCTGCCACTTGCCATTGCATGAAAAGATCTCGTATTCGCATCACCTTCCCTCAACCAACTCTGCTTCGAACGTTGCCTCCACTCTACTTCTCTCTTCTTGTCCTCCTCAAGAAGCACCTTGTGATGAGATACACCTCTCCAATTTCTCTTCTTCAGATAGATCCCTGTCATCTTCAATTTATCTAGCCTGGTCACCTCTGCCTGGGCCAGGTCCCTTCTTTCACAACGACGAGCTCTGATCTCCCTACAAAAGTCACCATCATCAATCGGAGGTACTTTCAGACGAGCCGCCATATCCCTGGATGCTGAACCAGAAGAAACAAACTCTCTCCCAGCATTGAGTGACACGTCACCTTAAGGTCTTCCTCTAAGAGCCAAGAACGCTCGAACCGAAAAAAATTTCCCAAGCGACCGACTCACCAGAGTCCCAACAGATGGGAGTGTGATCTGAGTGGCAACGCGGAAGAGAGCTAGCGAACGCCAGCGGAAAAGCCCTAGGAGCCCTGCCGAGCATAGAAACCGATCCAGCCCTAGATCTCGAGGAAGTATTCCGCCATGTATACCGGGAGTTAAAAAACATCAAAAACCTCTAAAGAGCTCTCCTCGATAAAATCTCTAAAAGCAGGTGACCAGGTACCATCCC
Source organism: Ottelia alismoides (assembly GCA_037367405.1). Lineage (NCBI taxonomy): Eukaryota > Viridiplantae > Streptophyta > Magnoliopsida > Alismatales > Hydrocharitaceae > Ottelia > Ottelia alismoides. The sequence continues at coordinate 25,561 of JAZKJV010007869.1, read as the reverse complement.
ACCTCTATCTCGAGGCCGATCCGAGGAGAGCAAGGTAACATTAAAATCCCCCCGATGAGCCAAGGAAGATCGTCATACCTTGCCCGTACCAAACAGAGCTCCTCCCAAAGACCTGAGCCAGCAAGGGCACCTGAAGGCCCATAGACCGCAGAAAGAAGGAAACGAACACCATCAGCCTTGCGCTCTAGAACCACAGACAAAGAGTGTTGAGCGTCCATTGAATCACTCATATTGCACTGAATCACCGTTCCAGCCAACAAGGATGCCCCCTGCTGCACCCACTGAAGGCACCGCTCTAAACTCTGAAAGCCTGGCCCCCGACAGCGATCTCCATCTCGCTAGGTCCAACGACTCCGCTTTTGTCTCTTGCAGACAAGCCACATCTGCTCTCCAACTATCCAATAGGATCCGATAGCTCGCCTCTTCTCTAGGTTGCCCTAGACCCCGTACATTCCATGAGATGATCCTCATTTATCAACAGAGGGGGCTTCCCCCACCAACACCACACGAATGCATCGAGCCACTCTCTGCCTCAAACTCTCCACGGAACCGCTCTCCATCACCTCTTCATGCTCTAGAGAACCACAGGTCGTTCCCCCGGAGCAGGAGGTTCAGCTTCCCTCTCGGTGCCCCCGGAGAACCCGAGCCCTCCTCCACACGGCCGCGCTTTCTCGTTGGCACCAAAACCACTTCTTTATCTGATGACCTCTCCTCCTTTCTACTGCAGCTCCCCTCCCCACTGCTCCTCTCCTCCCCCACTTCCCGTTACGTACCCCACAACCTCTCGCACCACTCTCCGAGGAAGTGAATGAAAACAGCTCTCCTCCCCCGCCTGAACAACCATCTCTACTTGCATCAACTGCCAGCGACTTATCAAGGCCTGAGTAACAGGTGAGATCCACAGCCCAAGAACCAGCAGCGCGACCAGAAACCCCCTCGTCAATCCTTGCATCTGAGTCAAAACAATCATCTACAGCAGGTACTGGAGATATATTCACACGCGGAAATCCACAGCACTACTAGCCACGTAGACGCCTCCTTGCATGCAATTCCCGGAAAGGTGACCTCCGTGCATGCCGCTGAATATGAAACCGTTGGGACCACAATGCTCGTCATTAAACAAAACCTTGCATGGCAATGTCCTTTCATTTGGAATGATCCCCCCACGTTTTCAGAAAGAGAAGGAATTTGAATATCATTTGAAATAAGAAAGTCGAAGTTATTAGGGGTAATAACTTCACTTATCAACGCTCCTTGATTTGCGGCGCATCCACCTCCGTTACCAGAGCACATGGCTCCACGCTGCCGGAGGCTCCCACCGCCGCCGCCGCCGGGGTCTCCCCTGCACCTCCTTCTCCGCCATCTCTGAAAGGCTGAGAATGAATGGTGCCTGACCCACCACCATCGTCACAGCCTGCGGCAAGGGGCAAAGCAAACCCGACAACTCCACCAAAACCTCTGAACCACCGCCTGGCTGAAGGCCATCTGATAGGAGCACAACAACCTTTCCTAGCGATGCTAAGCAAGGTCGGATAAGGTCAAGGCGTCTACACCTCAACGGAACTCCGGTGATCAGAATGCGAGTCGATACCGGTTTCACAACCGATCCCGCACCATCACGGAAACGAGCCCTTCGCCAAGGACGAATTAGTAAAGGGTCGACTTCACCTTTCAACAGATGCGCCTCCTCTTGCTCGGAAAGACCCCGAGCACAAACGATCCCTCCATCAAAGGTCACAACATCCCCTTTGAAGTCCGGACCCAACACAAATAACAGGTCAGCCATCGCCGCCGAAACGTCACCGGCAAACACATCCGATACGAGATGCCGATCCCTCACAAACACCACCTGCGCCGATGGTTGAACCTTTGGTTGCCATGTCCCCCGACGATGACAAACATTCCTTCGATGCCCCACTCTGTTACATTTGAAGCACATGATAGGCTTTGAACACATCATTGCAAGGTTACCGATATCTCCGCACCGAAAGCATCGGCTTGACTCCAACCATTTCCTCCGCCGGCCACCCCTTGTCACGACCGGCGACCAACCAGCATCGGCGTCGGTCTCGTCCATCTCCACCTCCCTCCCACCTTCTTCTGCACCCGCGCCACTCCTCCCACCATCTCCCAGACTAACTTTCCCACCTTCCCCTTGCCACGCTGTCCCTCCCTCCCTCTCACGCCCTCCTTGCCATGCTCTCCCTCCCTCCCTCCCTCTCCCTCTTTGACGCTCCGATATCCCTCTCCCTCCATATTATGTCATTCAAATTTTGCGCGAAACAGAGATTTCTACGACCTCCATCCAGAAGGGTTGTTTTAGCAATTCTGTTACCGTTATAAAATGACTGTCCGGATGGAGGTCGTGGGAGCCTCTGTTTTGCACGAAATTTGAATAGCATAATATAGGATATAGTGATGAATATTCATGGAAGAAATTTTCAAAAAAAAAAAAAGAAAAACGCAGACGGAATGGCGTAGGGAGCCAAACAGCCACATTAAACCCTTATATATTATATATATATATATATATATGACTACCACGTGACACACAAATAATTTTGTATATTGTATCTTCTATAAAATGCAGCAAGGACACGTGTATATTGTATCTTCTCCCCCATCAATCCTCACGGTCCACATAATTTTCAAGGAGAGAACCAGAGCAGGACTTGGCGAAGGATGGCGTCCGGTGAATCCAGAATGCCTCGAGCACCACATGCCATGGTGCTGATGCTGATGATCCTTTGCAAGGGAAGGGAGGTTGCGACTCGAGAAGGCGTTCCCCCACCGGACGATTGCACCCGTTCATGCAACGGGATTCACATCCCTTATCCCTTCGGTTTGGATGAAGACAGCGAGGATTGTTACCGGTCGTATGAGTTGTCGTTAACGTGCAACAGAACCCATTACAACCCCCCATGCTCTTCTCAGGCGACTTTAAGGTTGAGAATATCATGCTCTCCCTGGGACAGGTGCGCTTTCTAATGGACATATCTTATGATTGTTACAACTCTAGCTATGACGCTGGCTACGATACATGGAAAGTGGATTTTTTTGGATTACTTCGCACTGTCCTACAAGGAGAACGTGTTTGTAGCCGTCGGCTGCGACACGGAAGCACGATTCAAGATCGGGCCCAACACCTTCGGCGGATGCATGAGCGGATGCAACAGCTTGGATGGCATCGTGGACGGCCAGTGCACCGGCATCGGCTGCTGCCAGTCGTCCATTCCCAAATACGTGAAGTGGTACGAGACCAACTTCACGTATAGAAGTGAGCAAAGCGAAACATACAAGTTCAACAACTGCAGCTATGCTTTCGCGGTGGAGAAGACCAATTACACATTTCGCAGATCGCACCTCAACTGTATGAATCAGAGCACTCTGTTGCTTTTTATTGTGGACTAGATCATAGGTAAAGAAAGCTGTGAAGAAGCAATGAACAACAGGAGCGGCTATGCCTGCGTGAGCGCCAACAGCGAGTGCCTGAACTCGTCTAACGGTCCTGGTTATATCTGCAACTGCTCCCTTGGTTACCATGTACGGCAACCCTTACCTCGAGGGTGGATGCCAAGGTATCAATATATCTTTGATCTCTGACAATATTCAAGCAGCACTTAGTAACATCGAGTTTTATAGCTAACAGTCTTTGATTCCTAAATAGATATTGACGAGTGCGGAGTAGATCGCGAGCAATACACATGCTACGGGATTTGCGTGAACACCATCGGAGGCTACAATTGCACCTGTCCGGAGGGCTCCACGTCAAGATGCAAAGCGTGAACGGTGTGTACCACTTCCCGGAGGGGCCACTCGAAGGCAGGTTCCTCCGGCCGTGATAGTTGGCATAGGTACATGCTTTATTCCACAAGGACCGAGTCATTTACTTTAAATATACATGTTGTTTTGAGATTGTAAGTCTAGAATATTTATAAAACTGTTGCAACTTTTACTTTATCGTATGCATTATCTTATGTCTAAAACAAATCTGATCATAAGCAACAATGTGTATAGTAAATATTATTGTAAGATGGTATTTGTAAAAGAATTTTCATATGGAATGTCAGGATAAGACCTGCTTTAATTACAGTAAAAATAAGAATAATGGTCTTTACATCACAAGATTTTCAATATATAAAACTTTAAATTCCTGTGTAAATTACTCTAAATTGCTCTATGCAGGAGCCATAGGTGGTCTCCTCCTGTTGCTGGTTGGCATTCTGCTCTTTTGCGTGGGATATCAGCGAAGGAAGAATTTCCTTCTCCGAAAAAAAATCTTTGAAAGGAATGGAGGTATTTTTCTAGAACGTGCTCTTTCAACGGATCCTAATAGAACATTCAGAATCTTTACGAAGGACGACTTAGAGAGGGCCACAAAGAATTTCGACAAGGACTTGATAGTAGGACATGGAGGTTTTGGGGAAGTCTACAAAGGCTTCATCGAAGGCGGAACCACCATCGCAGTAAAAAGGTCAATGACTCTTGATGAAAAAAATGGAAAAGAATTCGCGAATGAAATTTTGATTCTTTCAAAGGTCAAACACAAGAAAATAGTAAAGATCTTAGGTTGTTGTCTCGAGTCCGAAGTCCCTATGTTGGTATATGAGTACATCCCCGGAGGCACACTTTTTAACTATCTCCACAGCAATAGAGGTCAGCTACTCATTCCTTTTAATACTCGCATACGAATTGCTTTAGAAGCTGCGGGTGCTCTTAAATACCTTCACATGGATGCGTCTCCTCCAATATGCCACGGGGATGTTAAGACATCTCCTCGATGATGGGCACGTAGCCAAGATTTCAGACTTTGGAACTTCTACATTAGCTTCCAAGGACAAAGCCCAATTTAAAACACTGGTACAAGGAACTTATGGTTACCTGGATCCAGAATATCTATTAACCGGCGAACTGACCCGTGGAAGTGACGTATTTAGCTTTGGTGTCGTTCTTGCGGAGCTTCTTACTAGAAGGTTGCCCTTCAAATCAGAAACACATGGTTGTGGTCGAAGTCTTGCTGATTATTTTTTGAGTTGTGTGAATAATAATAAACTGGAGAAGATTCTTGACGAACGTATAATCTCAGAAGGCGTCTCTGAAGAGATTATGAAACTTGCCGAGATCATTGTACGTTGCCTAAGCATGAAAGGTGAAGATAGGCCTACCATGAAAGAGGTGGAGGCAAAACTGGAGGAACTGAGTGAGGGTAAGAAACATCCATGGGAGCCCTACCAACCTGAGGAAGAAAATGCCCTGTTGGAAGGAGCACCAAGTTATAAGTACGATGCCACCATAGGAACTCGAGCAATATTCGGTGTAGAAAGAGCACGTTAATGGTGTTAAATCGCATGCCTAATTGTTGAGTTACTCCTGGATTATCTCGAATTAAGACAACTGTGGCAGTCTGTGTTATACAAGTATGTTGCAATAAGCAAAATGCAGTATTGCAGTCTAACGGCGTCAAAGTCCATGTTCTCTGTTTTTGTAAAGCTTACCAAGCTCGAGCCGCTCGATCAAGATCGAACAGTTCAAACGAAATCCAGATTTTTCCGAGCCCTTGATGTGTGAACCACTCGATCTTGATCGAGTGGCTCGGGCTTGATGCAGAGGATCTGCTCTCTGTTAACGATTGTTGCATATTTGAATTCGAAAAGTGCTTTTAATTTACATCGAGCCAATTTCCTTTATTATCAATGTCTTTTTTTTTAAATACAAATCTCTATACCAATATGACGCAGGGACTTTGGTCCACTCTTTTGTGAGAACACTATTATTTGCCTTCTTAGAAAAATATGGATCTTCTTTCAGTTTATTTTAGACAACTTGGATACATTTGAATTAGCAACAAGAAACGAGGGATAATTAAATTATAAGATAAATGAAGAAGTTTATTATAGGTCAATGTTCGGTTGATGGGATTTGTGAATTAAAGGTAGGGGTAATATAACGTGTTGTTACACCACTACAGGAAATTGGAGCGAAATTGACGCCTGCAAATGTCGGCTTTGGCTTTGGATGGTTTAAACGTCGTCTATTGTCAAATTGGACGTATACTATTTGTCGAAATTTAATGTCGATCCTGGCTCGTCAAAATAGATATCTTTGGACGTTTAACATGACACGTCGACTCTGGAGAAACCAAAAGGTAAACGTCGGTTTTGAATAATATAATCGACGTAGTAAAATGGCCATGTTTTAAACGTCGATCTGGACTGCCGAAATTTCGATGTGTATGAAAGTTATATAGCAAATGTCGATAGCACCCTTTATTGGATATTTTGCATGCAGGTGCAGCCCTTTCCACAATCCATGTCCCAGTTTTACACAACCTGACAGCAACACCACCCAACACACCCTTCCGTGTACTGACCGGCCGAAGCACTTGTAATTTTCCCACCTCTGATCTCGATTTTCCGATCTCGCTCTTCCCTGTCTTCTATCCTCACTGTGTTTGGATAGCAGATTTAAATCTATTCTTTTTTGATGTCTGATGTTACTTTTTAAATATTTTCCTGTGTTTCGACTATCTGATTTTTCCTCCAAACTGGTCTTTCATTTGTTATGAGAGCACAGATCAAAGAATGTATTGTTGGAGTGTATCAAAGTAAAACCAATCTATGATGCTGCTCTGGGTACAATGGAACATAGGTGGTTGGACTCTTCACAGGACATTGTAGTTTCAATCTTCAACAGAGTCGTTCTTGAATTATCAAGGAAAATCGAGGTTCCATATCCTGCACTTTGTCTCAAGCAAGATCAAGTGTCAATAATAAAAGGAAATGAACACAAATGTATATGTACTTACCTGTGTTTCAAAAGGATATCATCTGAACGCCCTGTAGAATTGTCTGCTTATCTATTATTCTTGAACCAACACCACTAAACTAAACAATAAATATGGATGCACCGGGAATGTACCCAAGTCTGTACTGTATCAGGATACCATTTTAACATTAAACCACATATCCTTAATGCTTACTATATTTTGGTTATAAGCAACATGTTAGAAAATCGGAAGCGGAAGCGTAACATGGAAAAATATAAACAACACGAAGAACAACGAGATTTTACGTGGAACCCTACTCCGTGAGGAGCGGGATGAAACCACGGGAGAAGCCCTCAAAGGGGCATGCTATGCATTACTTTTTCTCAATAGATACAAGAGGTCTGGCACTCCTTATATAGCCTCTCCAGAGCCTCCAAGTCCCACCGTTGAACGATGTGGGACTAAACACTAGATGGAGTAAATGGATCTCCTCTAGGATCCATTTACCCTGCTACAACATAATAGGCGCATACAACTTATACTCCAACATTCCCCCTCAAGCTGGAGCATGCAATGCTCAGCTTGGACAAAAAGAAATAAACTCAACTCAACACTACAGGACACTACGGACAATATCAACCCAACGCGCACATTGCTGCAGTCGAGGACGTTGCTTCTCATGCCGTGCAGGTGAGGAGGACGAACGGGCTGGAGTGTGAGTCAACTGAAGACTCGGAATCTGACCATCGAGTCTGAACTTGCGCCTGAAGTCTCCTCGTCGGAGAACTGGGTCTCTCCCATCTGGCTCAGAGAATGGTGCACTGCTCTGGTGTACCTATGATACCACATGAAAACCCTTACCCTCAGGGGAGTCTTCTGCTCTGGAGCCCCTATGGCTCACATGAAAACTCTGGCCGAACAACAACAAGAATAATGGGGACCTTGAACTGATGATGGCAACATATGCTCATCTGACAATGACCGCCAACTAGTGCGTGTCTGATGCCGGACTCGAAATCGATCGTCAAGTCTGATCATCAACTGTAGAGTCTGAACAATCTGACCATTCTGAAATCTGAATCTGCAACATGACCTGTGACTCTACACATATACTCCCCCTTTCTCCCATACTGGTCGGAAAATAGAGAAATCGACCAAATTGGGAGAAGACAACATAAATAAGGGGGAAACATACTCAAATAATTTCTCACGGCTTTTCATTTTCATTTTTTTTATTAAACCGTCAATTTTTTTTTGAAATTTTTTTAAGCCGTTTCATTTTTTACGACTTTTACAAATCTTTTTTTCTTTTTTTTCAACCTGCGTACGGCTTTTTTTTGTGTACGCACTTTTTTTACAATGAAAACCAATCCACCTACTAAGGTTAAAAAAACATCAACAACCCATCATGGCTCATCTTTTCGTTTCTCTCTCCTTTTTTTAACGCTCATTTGGGCCCCTCACCTTTTTTTAACGAATCAAGCCCCCACTTTTTTTACTGACGTTAGGGTTCCCTCTTGGAACCCTTTCTTTTTTTTTCAATAAAGCGCCGCCAACTTGGAGGAACTGCAGAGGATGTCGTGCGCGTGGAGAAGGTCGTTGGGCTGGGGAGGCCGCAACTGCTTTGATAATAGGAGAAGAGGAACGCAGGGGACCAGAGGCGCAGGGGGCGCGCTCGCAGGAGGCGTCGTGCGCGAGAGGTCGGACGCGCAGGAGGCTGGAAGGCATGCAGATGCAATGGGGTCGGGCACAGCGCGCGCAGGCAGCGCACAGAGATCTGGAGTTGGGTCGTACCTCAATGGCGGCTGATCAGGAACTGCACGCGCAGGCAGGGGGTCGCGCCCAAGGGCTGGGGCTAGGCCGCACAAGGGCAGGGGCTGGAGGCGCAACGCGCAAGGATGTGCTGGGGCATGAGTGCTGGAGGCGCGCAGGGCAGGGGCCGCTCGCAAGGGCGCGGAGGCGTGAGGGGCGGAGGTGTCAAGGAGAAGGAGTAACCTTGACCCGTGAGGGTTGTTTGTCACAACGAAAAAAAATCATGCTGGAAGCCCTCAGATTTCAGACGAAAAAAAATACGAAAGAATTGCAGCAAGAACTTAAACACGAATCGATGCCTCAATGTGGCTCTGATACCATGTTGAAATATGAAATGCGGAAGCGATCAAAGCAAGAACAAGACAAAATGAGGACTTTGATTTTACGTGGAACCCTACTCCGTAAGGAGCGGGATAAAACCACGGGAGAACCGCCTCAAAGGGCTGATTTTCTATTCATCTTTCTCAAAGGTTACAATGGGTGTGGGGCTCTTTATATAGCCCCACCAATGTGACCAAAAGTCACCACTCCAAGATGTGGTACTAAACATAGGTCCACCAAGACCATTCTTCAACACTCCCCCTCAAGCTAAGCATGCAATGCGAAGCTTGGATAAAAAGAATGCACCCACTCACATACAAAGTACATGACAAACATACAATGTCAACTCAATGCATGATGTCGATTGCTACCGAAGACGATGCTTCTCATGTCATGTTGGTGAGGAGGAACCAGAGACTTGAGTGTGAATAATGATCCGCAGAAATACCTGATCAGCAATTGAGTCTTCATCATAGAGTACTCCGGCCCGCAACATATCTTCACTGAAGACTGCTCCATCACTCCAAAGGGCTAACAAGAACGTCGTGGGAATATCCATACATACTGGAGTTCACGGCCATGAAAACATACCGTGGGAATATCCATACATAGTGGAGTTCACGGCCATGAAAACATGCCGTGGGAATATCCATACATAGTGGAGTTCACGGCTATGAAAACATCCGTGGGAATATCCATACATAGTGGAGTTCACGACCGCTAGAGAATGAAGCCAACAATGAGTCTCCTACTGGAGAACTCCACAAAATATAGGTACTCAAATAGAGCACCTCAAACAATGAGTCTCCCTCTGCAGAACTCCACAGAACATAAGTACTCAAATAGAGCACCTCAAGCAATGAGTCTCCCTCTGGAGAACTCCACAGAACATAGGTACTCAAATAGAGCACCTCAAACAATGGTAGGGCTCAGAAACCACTACCTCACAATAGGTCACTCAAATAGAGTGCATCAACCAATGGTAGGGTATGATAACCACTACCCAACAATTCAAACAATGGTAGGGAAGATTCCACTACCCAACAATGGTAGAGCAAAAAATGCTCTACCCTTTCACTCCCCCTTTCTCCCAAACTTGTCGGAAACAACCAAGTTGGGAGAACAATGAAGGATCAACAATTTTTTCTGTAGTCCCAACACATTTTTTTGGACTGAATTTTTCACAAACATTCATCACCCTTTTTTTTGTTTTTCAATCTCATTTTTTCACATTTTTTTCACATCTCAAATTTTCACCTTTTTTTTTCAGTCCCAACCCTTTTTTTTGGACTGTAATCTTTTTTTTTTCAATCTCATTTTTTCACATTTTTTTTCACCATAGCTTCTCTATTTTTCTACATCTCTTTTTTTAACTATTCTTGACTTCATTTCATTTTTTTATCGTCTTCTTTTTTTAATTCCAGCAGTCACTTCCCCCCATGAAGGGCCAAAACATAAGCACACCGCCCTTTTAAAAAAAATAACAGGTCATTAGGCCCTCACCATTCAGTGACCATTAGGGTTCTGTCAACCCCTTCCTTCATCCATGCTGCCCCCAAAAACAACAGAGAGCGCCGCCTACTGCGGAGGAGCGCGAAGGCCCGGATGGCCCGCCTGGAACTATGTGACTGGAGGGAGAGGTCTACTTGGAACTTGTTGCGATCGCAAGGAGATGCGTCTGGGGTTTCACGTGCGCAAGGAGATACGCGCAGGAGCTCGCGTGAGGACAGCACCGCTGGAGACTGGTTGAATGGCGCCGCTTGCGCCTGGAACTTGTTGCGGAAAGGGCTTGCCATCAGGGCCGATGTTGCGGCGTGATGGTGATAGGACTCTGCCTGAGATGCGCGCCTGCATGAAATGCATGTGAGGAGTTGTGCGCTGCCTGAAAAAGTTTCGCGCGAGTTGAGGGTTGGTCTGGTGCTGAACACCGCAATGTTGCACGGAGATCTGGTGCTATTATAATGGAGCTGCCTGGTGCGGCTCGTGATTTCGATGGCTGTCAAGAACTGGAGATTCACCTATGCACCTTCTCACCTTCTATTGCCGACTTGGTAGCTTCCATATCTAGGGTTTCTAGGAGAAACCCTAGTTGGCTGCCTGGAACAGGAGAATTTGCGTTGAACCGAATATGTTACTCTGATCTTACGCATGGTGGAATCAAATTTGAATAATACATGATAATATTCGCTGAACAGATCTTCACGAACATAACGTCAAGAACTTGAATCTCGAAAAAAATGAAGAACGTAAATATCCTCGAGAATCGAACCCGCTCTGATACCATGTTAGAAAATCGGAAGCGGAAGCGTAACATGCAAAAATATAAACAACACGAAGAACAACGGGATTTTACGTGGAACCCTACTCCGTGAGAAGCGGGATGAAACCACGGGAGAAGCCCTCAAAGGGTCATGCTATGCATTACTTTTTCTCAATGGATACAGGAGGTCTGGGGCTCCTTATATAGCCTCTCCAGAGCCTCCAAGTCCCACCGTTGAACGATGTGGGACTAAACACTAGATGGAGTAAATGGATCTCCTCTAGGATCCATTTACCCTGCTACAACACAATAGGCGCATACAACTTATATACCAACACAACACATGCAAGAGTAATCGACCATCTAAACTGTCCGCTGAAAATATCTCAATGAATAAGCACATTTAAATAAATAAGAAAGACTAAAAAACTGATAATATCGTATATACTAGTTGCTTGTGAGGCAAATGGCAGTCTTCTTGTTGTTGAGAATAGTGGCGGCATCTAATACACTATTAGGGCAAGGGCAATTTGATGGGAAGGAAAAGTAAGCAAGTGTGTAAGATGCAACATCAAGCAGAAACGGCTTTCTTTCCTTGCCAAAGCTAAAGGACACAAGGGAATCTTGCTCAGCAGCGGGAGCAAATCAATATGCAGCAGTAGCAATAATGCAGTCCAGCAACGTCTCCTGTATTAAAAGATACGTGAAACTTCTTATTCGTCTACACTAACAAAGGTGCATGATATGATTCCTGCACAACAGATGCAACGGAAGCAACACTGTAATCCAGCAAGATTAATCGCAAGGAACTCCTAGTTCTTCTCGATACAAACATAGGAAGCATGCATCTAAGACAGAGGTCGTCAAGCGCTCATATAGAACTATGAATTCCAAACCGACTGCAGTAGTTCTCGACCAGGAAATATATAGCTCCAAGGAGGAGATTATCCGTCTTATATGTGTTCATCTCATAAATGACATTATTGTACTCCAATAACAATTCTAAAAAAGTGGACATTCAATGCCACCTATCCTCACATGTTCTGTTAGGATGCTCCTGGGCCTCCTAGCCCTGTGTTGTTTTTTTTAAATCAAAAAAATGGGGGGAAACACATGTAGGTGCTTACCCCAAATATATTAATAGAAGGATCAGAGGAGCCCGGTTTTGAGGAAAGTTCGAGCAAGGTGAGCTACATTTTCTACATAAAACCTCTCAGTATAGAAGATTACACCATTTCTAGTAAGCGAAATAGCCCAAAGACCTGCAATTGGTGTCGATCTCTCTATTTGGGTTGAATCGAGAGTTGAGGAGAGACTCCTAGAATGACGTCAAGTTGCTACTGTCAACCCACCCAAATCCATCATTCACCGGAATTCTTACGCCTTCTCGCAACCTAAAAACATGTACTCCACGGATTCCAACGCCGAACTGCAAAGAATACAAGAGTAATTCCCAGAGCGCAGGATGTGGGCATGTCTTTCCCTTGTGAACAGTCTCCCATGCCTAAGAAGCCATGATGACTACTATAATACGTGTTGGAACCCTTAGCTCCCAAAACATCCTGCAGTCTCTAATAAGGTCCTCATGAAGTAGTTCAATTCCTTTGATCATCAAAGTGTATGCCTTCTTCACGAAGAAATCGCTTTCTCTCCAAACCCAATGGTCTTTTCCAGTAGCAGGACTAGTCCTAGATAAAGATTCCATCAAATCAAGAAGTTCTTCTCTACGACAATCAGATATCACACCGGTGAAAGTGGATCTCCAAACGCCATCAACCCATCGACCAACAACATGAACATTTTTGTCAACTGCCATAGCAAATAAGCACAGGAAGTGGGATGCTAGCGACCCACCGTTCAACCAATCATCAGTAAAAGAAAAAATTGTAGCCATCACCCAAGTGCAGACGGAAGAGATGTGGAGGATCCAGAAGAATCGCACGAATACCCTTCCACAATACCGACTCGAACCACAGACTACACAAAGCACTAGTAGAGCGCACATCGACCACACATAGACCTAGTAGGAGTCTGCTACATATATCTTCCTTGTCGCTCCAAATTCTCGTCGTCCACGTCAGTAGTAGTAGACCACTTCAATAGTCTGCAATTTCCTCTTCTGGACTAATGATTGGATGAATGGTGGACCTCTCGCCTCCCGCTTCCCACGTCTTTTTGCTCTGACAAATGACAAGAATGTCCGTGTCTCAGATATTTGGGTGGACGGTGTTTGGAGACCAATTTTTCCTGGGGTGCTCTCTACCCGGTGTATGCAAGAGCATTCAGAGTTGATGGATTCCTTATCTAGGACAGGGGGTCCCACTAATGGACATGATCACTGGGTTTGGAGGGAAGGGGAGTTTCAGGTCAGGAAGGCCTACAAAGTGATGATCAAAGGAACACAACCACTACATGAGGACCTTGTTAAGGGTTGCAGGATGATTTGGGAACTAAGAATACCGGTACGTGTTAGAGTATTCATGTGGCTTCCGAGACATGGAAGACTACTCACGAGGGAGAGGCAAGCACGTATCTTACACTCTCTTGATAGCTCATGTGCCCTCTGTTGTTTAGCGTTGGAATCCGTCGAGCACCTGTTTTTAGATTGCGAGAAGACGAAAGAATTCTGGTAGATGTTGGATGTGTCTTGGGTAGACCGAAGCAACTTATCGTCATTCTGGGAATCTCTACTCAATTCTCATTTTCATCCAAATGTCGAAAGATTGGTACCGGTGGTGGGTTTATGGGCTCTTTGGCTCTCTCATAATGGTGTAGTTTTCCGTGCAGAGAGGTTCTATGCTGAGAATGTAATCTACCTTACTCGGACTCTTCTCGAGTCCTGGTTGTACTGATTTTTCTATTTTAATATATTGGGGTGGGCACCTACGCGTGTTTCCCCCTTTTTTTGGCTTCAAAAAAAAATGATTCATCAACTCCAACTTTGGCACACCTAGCCCCACCATCTCCTTAGACAAAGTAACCGTCTCCCAATCCACAAGATGCATAGCAGGACCATCCCCACCATTCTTGCCTCAAAAGAATCTTTGCATGATCTTCTAAAGACAATTTTGAATCCCTACTAGAAGAAGTCTTGCTGACATGAAGAAAATTAGAAATGTTGCAAGGACGGACTTCACCAGAATTAGTTCACCCACCACGAGAAAGAACAGATCCCTTCCAGCCAGCCAACTTTCTTTCCAGCTTTTCCACCACTGAGAGCCAGTCAGATAGATAGAGGCTATCGGGATCCAAAGGTTGTTTCGGGTACCTAATCGGCCTAGAACTGCACGTGAACCCCAGCTCCATAGAGCAAGCCTCCACCTCCTTCTCCAGAAGATCAAAAGGGATCATGCTGGATTTATCCCTGTTGAGCTTAAGAACAGAAAGCTCCCCAAAGATTTTCACAATCATCGACATGCCCCTCACCTCAGCAAGACCTCCCTCGATAAAAAATATAGTATCATCTACATATTGAAGAACATGAATGGAGATGTCCTACAACGAGTAACCTATCATGTGGCCTTGAGCCACCACCTGATTGACTATACAAGGCAAAACATCCCCTGCTAGAACAAAGAGGAATGGTGCCAAATGGCACACCTGATGAACACTTCGTTGCAGCTGAAAGAAACCTCCCTCGGGGTGACCGTTCACTAGAACAGAGTAAGATGCAATGGTCACTCATCACTTCATCCAAGAGATCCACAGATTCGGAAAATCCATTTTAGCCAGCACAGACTAGAGGAAGCACCAATTAACACTATCATAGGCCTCGGAAAAGTCCAGCTTATGCATCATGAGATTTTGTGTCTAGGAGATGAAAATTAGTGTTGTAATGTCAATCACACCAACAATGCAATAGCCTTCGATTGTCCTCCTCCAATACCTCGGTAGATAATATTTTGTATTTTATTTTTACTTAATGAACATTAACTTCCATCAGGTTGTCACTTGTCATGAAGACTGTTTAGACTGGTGTAAGTAATAATTCTTTTTTAAATATCATCCTTTTATGCGAGTTTGAGGTGCATCGTACTTTTATATTATTCCACATGTTGGAAATATGTGTGTGGGAAATTGGGATATGGATGTTATAAAGGAGTTTTTTTATTGCAGTCATGTGAATTGAATGATTTTGAGAAGGTAACTTGCAAAAAATACACCGATTTATATGCCATGGATGAGTATATTGCAACGTGACATATTTGGATATGCATTTACTAAAGATTTTGTATCAGTGAATCTACTGCAATATGTTATATTTGGAAATACATTGTTTAAAGATTATGTATTGATGAATCTATTGCAGTGTGATATATTTGGAAATGATCAAGCCATCATTTGATTTTCATGTTCCTTTTATATGGGATTAAGTCACAAATTTAAGATGGCATAATGATCTTTTCAAGTAGTGATATGATAATGGTGGTGAACATATTATCGTATGATAAATTTATGTTATAGTTGTTTTGTGCTATTGTGTTGTTTTATGTTTGAGTCTGTTAGATTGGGAAAATCCAACCAACAATATACAAAAATACGAAGTCTCATGTATCGTTGTATGATACTTTTCTATGATCCACATGTACAAAATCCAACCACCTGACATAAATGGTCAATTTTTCCAAAGCAGGATCTAAAGGACATTGGCTATCAGGTGGAATCATTCTTCATATTTTCTCAATGTCTTCATTCTGAATCTGGTCCATCCCTTTTCATCGATAGATACGTTTACTCCTCGCCCGAACACTACTGATGTTCTTGATATTATCCTGGTGCTTTTTTTAAGAAAATGATTTCTTGTAACCTTTAATCGTCACCAAAATACAATTTTTGTGTTCAAGAAGTAGATATCAACTGATGAACCATTCGATTCAGAAAGATGCCATGCTGATACGCAATTGAGATTCTCAAATGATATACAGATGCATCATAGAAAAAAGGCGACAATCAAATTCAGTTCATTTCCTAGTCTTCTACCAATTTCAAGATCATTCCATAGATGAGAAGCAACAAATTTATGCAAAATGGACGAAATGATGTGCTCAATGAGCACAACTATGGGACACCAAACAGATTGAAATAAAAAGAAGGGAATGCTCGTCAAATAGCTGAAGCCATCAAATTATATAAACATTACCAAATTCAAGAATAACATGAGTGGAGAGGAGTTGCGGGTAGGAGCACGCCTGGGTGAGGCTTATAACGCTGCCTAGTGTGCTATTGAGTACTTTAATGCAAGTGGAGGGATACTAAGATTATTACTTCACCATAAAACATGCCTGATCGAAATTCCCCATCTTGGTAGAACTCCTCTCTGTCATGCCATTCTGTGTAGGAATCCCAATGCTGCAACTGTTCTTCTTGATGCTGGTGCAAACTACGAGTTTCCAATTAGGATAAAAAATGGGAACATATTTTATCATTTGTACTTGGCTGCAAAAGTAGGATGTGTCTCCATTTTCAAGTTGTTGATTTCGTGTTGCTGTAATGTCAATATTTGCACAACCGCTGGTGAGTCACCTTTGACGTCCACTGCAAAAGCTGATAATGCAGATTGTTTCTTGGAGCTGCTGATCGCCGGAGCAGATGCCAGCATCATAAGTGGTTCAGGTGATACTGCAGCGCAGTTGGTCAAGAGAAGTGCGTTTGGATCTTCGATTAATGTTATTTTTTCTCGAGCTGTAATGTCAGGTGCAATGGTTTCTTCCATTAATCTCAACGTATTCTCGCCTTTTCATTTTGCTGCTGCAAGCGGCAATGTTGGGCTACTTCAGATGACCTTGATATCCTCCCAAGAGAATATAAACAACTTGGATGGATCTGGTTTCACTCCGGTCATGGTTGAGTCCGTGGCTGGACATGCAGAATCCTTCCGTCTCCTTGTAGTGGCTGGTGCAGACCTCACTGTGAAAGCTCTAGATGGGAAAACTGTAGCCTCTATCCTTCGAGTTGGTTCATTGGATGGGGACAGATTTTCCTTCGAGCAGATAATTTTGGATGTTGTACTCGCTAATATTTTCACCAGTCGAACTATATTCCACGTGGTGCATTATGCTGCCAGGACTGGGGGCACAGCTTCGATGGTTCAACTCTTGAAAATGGGATTTGACGTGGACTATGGCTTCTCCCCTCTAATGTATGCTGCCAAGGAAGGCCATTACGATCGATGCATGCAAGGTGTAGTTGTATCAAGGATGTGCAGACTGCAAACTTGTATATAGGCGTCGTGAGTTTGCCCTTTCCCTTGTTAGAAACAACAGAAGATCCAGCAAAACTGTCAGGGTAGATGAAGCACACTCGCTAGGGTAGAGGGAGTGGAGGCCACCTCCGGGGGGAGGAGGGGTGGAGGCCCGCAGTGGCCTCGAGGGGGGGGGGGGGGGGGGGGGGGGTGTCCAAGTGGGAGGGGGCTGGAGGCCCGCGGTGGCCTCTGGGAGGGATGTGTGTGGAGGCCCGCGGTGGCCTTCGGGAGGGGGGGGGGGGGGGTGTTGAGGCTTGCGGTGGCCTCCAGGGGGGATGGGGGGCAGAGGCCTCCGGGGGGAGGGGGTGAAGGCCCGCGGTGGCCTCCGGAGGGGATGGGGGGCGGAGGCCTCCGGGGGGGTGGAGGCTCGCGGTGGCCTCCGAGGGGGGGGGGGGGGGGGGAAGGGGTGGAGGCCCGCGGTGGCTGATGTCCGAAAAATGCTCAATCAATCCAGGTCAGGTAAATATAATCACTATCGGGTCATTGCGATCCGGATCGAGAGATATCGGTCAATCAAGAAAAATATAAGAGCAGACACCAAACAAAAAGATAAATCAATAAAATCAAAGATAGCGGTCTTGGCTATGAGATTAGCCTGGTGTAGCATCCAGGGTCGGACTCAGGGAGCACGAGTTGGCCTCGCGGCCTACGAAGTAGTCTAAAAATAAATAAAGTAAAAACAAGTATTTTTGGTGGTTTTTAAATATTTTTATATTTTTTGGATTTTTAATTATAAAAGAAAATAAGAAAAAGACAAATCAAGCACAAATCAACAAATTATTTAAACACTCAAAAATGCTCCAAAAATTCAAAAAAAATTATATTTTTTTAGGTTTTTTACCGTTTTTGGTGAATTTTTCAGATTTTTACAATTTTTATATAATTTTCTAAAAATCAAATAAGGCAAAAATAGAAGTAATCTGTCCAACCAGACTTCAAAGTCCCATGAAAAATATCAAATGGGTCTTTCATAGCCTGGAGCAATTTTTATGAAAAAAGAAACAACAAAGAAAAAAGAAAATTCAGAAGAAAGTTCATATTTTTTTGGCTTTTCTGTAATTTTTTAGAATTTTTATAAGTTTTTAAATATTTTTTTATTTTTAAGGATTTTGTATATCCAAAAATAACAAAAATTGCACAGAAAATCAAACACAACAAAATTAACAAAACCTAATTTTTTAGAATTTTTAAAATAGTTTTAATAGTTTTTTATGATTTTATAAATCAAACAGAAGCAAAAACAACAATTTTTTAATTTTAAAAATAACAAAAAAGCCTCAAAATTGTACCAAATTTTTATGGAAATTTTTACACAGTGGCAGGAGCCACTTATCCAAATTTCACGAAATTTGGATTTAATTTGCTATTTTATTTAAATAAAATAGAGGCTCACAGTCACAGGGACCCAGATGCAAACAAAATAATTTTCAGGGACCAAATAATAACACGTGTACAAAGCTCAGGGGCCCAACATGCAAAAATCCCACAAAACATGCGCTAAGCACGTGGTTCAGACTTAGAGGGGTATATTTGCAATTCCTATTTAAAAAGTATCAAACAATAACACGTAAGGAATACAGGATGACATATGCAAATGACCCAGAATCTCACGTATCGACGCGCGTGGTTAACATATACAGGGACTAGATTCCAAATAAAGTAAATATGAGGTCCTCTATGCAAAATAACCAAAATAAAAACAACGGGATAAAATATTTACAGGACTAAAAAGTAAATGCAATAAACTAAGGGGCCTAAGAACAATTTACCCCTTTATTATTAGATGGCGGAGAGCTTGCCACATGGAGGATCTAACGGTGACTAGTTGTGGCTAAACCCTCGCTGGATCGACGGCGATGAAGAGGACACATGTAGATCGGACGGTCCTGGATGTCGGGTGCCTCTTCGTCTGAGTGAACGGCCCAGATCAGCTCCCAGATGGATCAAACGGTGTAGGCTCCTCGCGAATGGGTGGCTCTTATCAAATCTGGCGCGGGAGGCTTAATCGGACGGCGTCTGGACAACCTCCAAGAACAGCTCGCCGACGAGGTTCGTCGGCCTAATGCACGCAGTGGAGACGTCCTCTGGAGCTGCTGAGATGGTCGGAAGGAAGCTCGAAGATGTCCGCAGCTGCTTGGCTCCTCTGATGATGCCGGGAAGCTCCGAGGAGCTCCAGCGATGAAGGTAGAGCTGACCTCCTGTGCTCGAGCTGTAGACCTCCAGATGAGGTCCCTTTGACCTGAAAAATCACACAGAAATCACGCTGGGTTGAGGGCAAAGTGCCTCGACCCTGTAAGGGGTGAAATAGGTGCACGGGTGAGTCGAATGGGTGACCTCCGGCGAGGCGATGGCGGTGGAGGTCGAAGTACCTGCTCCGGGGAGAGTTGGGGGGGGGGGGGGGAGGTGGCGGGGTGAAGAAGGTGGAGAGGAGACTGGTGAAGGTGGTGGTAGGGTCGGAATGGGAAATGGATAGTCGGAGGTGGCTGGCGACGGCGGCGGAGCTAAAAGAACCTAAAGCTAAAAATTGAAACCTAAGCTATCCTACAGGCTATCGAAGCTACCTGGCGGAGGAAGTCGACTGTACTGGAGCTCAGGGAGCTCCTGGGTTCATGGCCTCAAGGGATCGTCTCTTCCCGAGGCTGAGCGCACCTCGCGGCGGTGCACGGCGACGAAGTCGCCAGATCGATGGTTCCCGGCTGACCGGGCCTCACTGCTACCCTCCTCCGCACGGCTGTCACTCTGGCGAAGAAGAGGAGTTCACTGGCGTCGAGGGGCAATGATAAAGATGGTGGGTAAAGCTGGTCGGAGGCAAGGATTTATATGACTGGGGGTCCGAGAAGATGGTCGTGGAGCGCGCAATCCGAGGAGCGGATTCCTAAGATGATAGGCGGGCGTGGATCGCGGATCTCTCCTAGAAGATCGGAGCCCGGGGTTTGAGGAGATGGTTGGCGGAGCGTGGCGTGAAAATTAGGAGAAGTCGGGTCAGGCGCACAGATCCGCCAGAGATAGGTCCGTGGGGGAGAGTTGACCGGGGGTCAACATTCCCCCGTGGACCAATCAGAATGCAGCTTTTATTAAATACTTGGAAATTCAATATAAAATATTAAATGACCTTATTTCGAAAAACTTGAAAGATGAAAATGTTTATTTATTTTCAAATTATTTTCTAGTGATTTTAATTTATTTTTTGAAACAAAAATTATGTATTTACATTATATTATTATTATATACAAGTATATACATGTATTTATTTTTTATTTTAATTTTTAATTGTTTATTTTTATACATTTATTCCAATTTTATATTTTATTTATTTATAGAATAAAATGTGGAATAAAAGTGTCTTTTTATTTTTATTAATTATTTACAGAGAGTAAATAAATAGGTATATACATATATGTACATGGTATATGTACAAGGTGGCTTTTGGTTTTTATTTCTTTTCTTTTTATTTTATTTTTATTTTTATGATTTTTATTTTATTTATTTACATCATGAAATGTAGAATATGAAAATATTTTTATTAGATTTTAATTAGTTATTTACAAGGGAAAAATAAATAGATGTGTGGTTCTATGTACATGGTATATATACAATGATGAAGGAATTTTATTTCTTTTTATTTTTATTTTATTTGTTCATTTTTATTTTTTTTATATTTACATATATATACAAGTAAATAAACACCCATTTTTATTTTTTTAAGAGGAAAATAATTTTATTTATATACATAGGTATATGTACACATAATTGAGCTTCCCTATCTCTCTCTACTTGAATTCTTTTGCGGTCAGGCCCATGCTGAGCCCTCCCTTGGGATTAGGTCGCTCAATATTTATTCTAAATATCTCCCTCTTTTTCTTTTATTTCTTTATTCTTTTATTTATGCACAAAAACATGCTAAATATACATGTTTACAAGATGCATGCTTATTGACAATTTATGCTATTTACATGAATATACATGTGTTTTGCATAGGTTTTGTAGCTAAAATAAAAGAATAAAGAGTGATGAATGGGTATTCATCACCCCCCTTTACTTAACTTTGCTAGTCCCTTAGCAAACACTTATTTGAAAAAGAAGTGAAAAAGAAAAGGAAAAAGAAAAAGAGGAGAAAATGCATGGATCAATGCTGATTATTAAACTTGCCTTCATTAAATTCAAATATGGAGCTCGATCGGATCTTTGGATTATTAATATGTCAGAACCTTATTTGGACTTAGGTTTAAAACTTAACAGCCTCTAAGATCCACTAATCTATAGTCAAGACTCCTCAACAATCCAGGTCAGAACAAGTCTACATACACAAACCCTGAAGACCATGAATCTTTCCTTGTACAGTGTAAGTGAGGTATAGCTCTCCACCTCAGAAGTAGCAACTTGACAACCCTCCCCAACAAGGTAACTCTATGTCACTAATCTGGCCACTCTTTCCTCGAGGAGCGGGGTATTCCCTTCTAAGTTCAAGTTCAACCGGCTCAAAAAGAGGGGGAAGAAGAGAATGGACCATGGCCAGTGTAGCCATGTATCCTTGGGAGCTCAACCAGTGAAGCTAAGTCTCCTTGCTACAAGCTACATAAGATGGAACATGAGTCTCAATCTTTGCTTATTGCACTATATACATACTCCGGTGGGATTATCATTTTCTATCAGACCCACCACTTTTTTGGAGTTATTTTCTTTTTTTTGCATTTTTTTTTCAAGTGCATCTGTACAACATATTTATAATGTGCAGCATATGTACATAAGGAGTTCTTCCTCTTGATCCAGTAGACTATCCCTCTTTTGAAGCATTATTGCAACCCACAACTCCTGTCGTTAGACATCATGGCAACCGGACCAAGTTGAGACGCACTTCCTTCACTATAAGAAGAAGAAAGGTTCCGCCTAGAAATACTACCCTCATATGCTAGCTCTAGTCAAGGAAGACTGCCTCCTCACCACCTCATCCGTAGAGAGCTCAGTGTAAAGTGCGGGTCCAAGTAAAGCCATTATCTATATGAGTCATGTGTGTGTTGTTAAGTGCTATACTTAGGCTCATTGAGATGACATGTGATCATAGCCTAGTGGACTCAAAGAATTAAGTCACCATGACCTGAAAAGCCTTAACCCTAAGCCCTATAAGGTTCCTCTTATAATTAGGTGGATTAAGATCTTAATCAAGCTCCATTTCCAATTTAATTCCAGGTTAGTTTAAATGTCAACTATAATCCAGGAAAAACTATACAAATATTTACAAAGATGCAATTTTACAAATATTTACACACGTGCAAAATTTTTGAAAAATGTTTTGAAACCATGAATGTGTGCATGAATACAAGTTTTGCAAAATATTTACACAAATTTACACAAGGTTTTTGCAAACTTTTGATTTTCAAAACATTTTGGAAAAAATTTGTACTATATACATAATTTTGATATGCACATATTTACACACTATTTACACCAAAAGTTTTTACAAACACTTTTACAAAAATAATTTGTGCAATAGCTATGTATGTGCAATAAAAGAATGTGTATTTATAAGAAAAAAATTTTAATTTTTATGGATTTTTGGGGTTTTTAGCCATTTTTATTTATTAACACACTCACACAAAGTACGAGTTATGGCTAAAGTATATATGAAATATATACACACCCCCCTATACTTAGCTCGAACGATGTCCTCAGAGTAAAGAGCGATGAAGAAGACATAACTCGTGCTTCGTATAGGAAGTGAAAAGGAAGGCTATATACAAAGACGAATGAAAGAATAGAAATGCAAGAGGGTCTCAGCATTTCCCCCTATACTTAGGATCAACTAAATCCTAAGTATAGTAGGTTGTACACAAAGGGAAGGCCGAGTGAAGAATGTATAGGGTCTACCCCCCTATACTTAGGGTAAAATATCCCTAAGTATGGGCAGCAAAACAGAGGTAGCAATGAACATGAAGAAAAGCAACAAATATATACAAGATGGAGGACATCACTCCCTATACTTAAGGTGAAGAATCCTTAAGTATAGGCAACGACAGAATTGATGAAACAGAACGGGAGAACAAACGGTATTTCCACCCCCCTATACTTAGGATGAAGTATATCCTAAGTATAGCAAAGATAATCCTATACGAGACCTAGGGTGAAAACAAAAACGGAAGAAAGAAAGATCAAACTAAGACGAAACCCGTATATCCAAAAGGGTACAATGTTGAGGTGTCTCTCAACAAGCGCTAGGTTTTACGCCCCTAGCTGGGCGCAAAGGCTAGGACAAAGCTGTGTCAAGGTTCAGGACGGCATCAGTAAGGCGAATGCCATACTGTCATCGCAGTCTTGGTATAAGAACAACGACAAAATGCAAAGTGTAAAGAATGACACCCAGGTATGAAATCAGGCGGGTGTCTGCTACCGGCCATAGATACGGAAGTATGTGATTGGGATCCGATAGCACAAAAGAAATCATCGGCTCGGAATCAGAGTGGAGTGGAAGTGTAGAGCCGAAGAAATAAAACGTGAGAAGGATGGATTAGTCATGGAATCCTCCACGTCGATCAGTGTCTCAAAAAGATGTGGACAGTCAAGATCAGGAGACTCTCTAAGAAAACTGATATCCGATGCATGAAATAGAAGCAAATCAGGCAGATCATCGAATATCTCCAAGATGAGCTCATCCTCGCGAGGGTCGTCGAGATGAGATGACTCAGAATCATAATGATTTGAAGACTCGGTTTTGTGCTCCGCCAGATCAGATACACTCTCAGAAGGTGAAACCGAGTATACATCATGTGTGGCATTCTCCCGCAGATAACCCTCGGGGAGAAATGCAAGATCAGAGGTGAGAAATAGAGGATTAGGATCTAGAAGGGCATCTGCGCTGCTGTCAAGCATCCACTCGGTGCACCAGGCTGTATCATCATCTGAAGTGTGGCTCTCAGCAATCTGGAAGCTGGAGAAGGTACTGGTCAACACCGCAGAGGCTAGCAATGTATCTGCGACTGATCCTCGCTCTGCGGCAATGCTGGCTGCCAACTGTTCCTCAGCAAGTGTGTCTGTCTCGTCAAGGGGGAGGACAAAAGGCTCGAATACAGGACTATCTGTGTCTGGTCTCTCAAAGCGGTGTCCCATATCGAGCTGTAGCTGCTGAGATGAGTCATGGTATCTGTCAAACTCTGAGAAGTGTCTCTGCAGAAAAGAAGCAGACTCCTTCGGGACTGGACACTGGAGTGGCTGAATCGATGGCTGCAAAAGCGGGGGCTCCTCCGGCTCATGGAGTATCAGAAGATCTGATATCCAAGAATCGTCGAGTGAGAACTCTGGAGCTAACTCAAACTCCAGCTGGAAAACCAATGGGAACTCAAGAAGACTCTGGGTCTGAACCTCTACTGTCACAATCATCTCCTCTGTACTCTGCGGTGCTGGAGCATCCAAGTCCTTGGGCTAGTGTGTAGAAGCTGTCTCCTCATGTAATGTGACACACCGCACTGGTAGTGCAACGTACTCATGTGTTGTCCTGACTAGGGCATCTCGTGAAGATGATCTCTGTGAAAGTAGCCATGAGATGGTATCCAGTAAGTGAATGTCGGAACTGCGGCGTGAACCGCCACATGTGGTAATCACCAGTGCTATCTGCTATGCGGTCATCCCTCGCATGGAGATCTCAATAAGGTCTTTCAGTGGAAGTCCATGGCCGAGAGATCTCTTCAAAAGGTCAAGAAACCTCGCCCATGCGTCATGCAATGGCTCCTGGGGGTCAACTGAAAACTCGATGATCAAAGACCGCATCAACTCTACTCTACGTTGGGGGAAGTATCTCTGTAGAATTCTCGGCGTAGCTCTCCCCATGTAGCAAATCTCCTCCCCAATCGTATGTGCCATCTCATGGCTCTATCCTGAAGTGTGAATGGGAAGGTCCTCAGCATCAGGTCCTCTACAGTGATATCTAAATATAATTGTGCCCTGCAAAACTCCTCGAACTCAGACAAGTGAAGATAAGGCTCCTCATGCGCCTCCCCTGAAAATGTCGGCAGTCTCTGAATAAGATCCAGATCCAAGATAAATGGACCTAGTGTAGAAGCTGACTGAGGTCTCTGTCCTATCTGCTCCTCCATCAATCTGGCATAGGATCTATCTGATGATCTCATCTGCTCTCTCTGATCACGAACGGAGTGCACTCTCAACTCAATAA